>NDXB01017781.1:0-17353 GCA_002631895.1 Agapornis roseicollis
CATCCAGTTCCAACCCCCCTGCCATAAGCAGGGACACCTCACACTAAACCAGGGCACCCAAGGAGCCCTCCAACCCAGCCTTGAACACTGCCAGGGATGGAGCACTCACAACCTCCCTGGGCAACCCATTCCAGTGCCTCAGCACCCTCACAGCAAAGAATTTCTTCCTTAGATTCAATCTAAACCTCCCCTGTTTCAGTCTGAACCCATCACCCCTTGTCCTGTCACTGCAGTCCCTAATGAAGAGTCCCTCCCCAGCATCCCTATAGGCCCTCTTCAGATACTGGAAGCTGCTCTGAGGTCTCCTCGCAGCTTCTCTTCTCCAGGCTGAATGGACTATTCTAAGCTCATTGTCTCTTTAATAACAGATTTCCTAGCAGGAAGCAGGCAATCACAGCAGCAGAGCACTAGGTTTCCTGCAAGTCTCCCCTAAACTGATCCAGTCCCTCCTTTTCAATGGATTTCACACTGTGAAAGACCTTTAGGGGTTGTGTTCTGGGTTCATGCTTGCACCAGTCCTTTTAGAGGGGGGCACATCTTTGGCAGCTCCCTTGTCTCCTAGGAGTGAACATTGGGTTGCTGTCCCTTGCTCTTATGGGGACAGCAACGCTTGACTTTCTCCATGCATGAAGAACAAACGATGTCTTCCACGCCACCTTGGTGTGGTCTTGCTCATTCCTATATTCAAGGTGAAAGCTATTCCTGGAGAAGACTGGCTGTGTCTCCATTGCACTTTGGTGAAGTGAATCCTTGTTCCACATCCACATTGTCTGGGAGGTTGAGAAATAGGTTTGAGGTATTCACCCTACTATGCCTACATTTCTTCTCAGAAGGAGGTATACAGGACTATACAGATTGGAGCATGAAAGCAGTGACTTCTTAACTTGAATCTTAGTATTGTAGAATCCCAGCCTAGTTTGGGTTGGAAGGGACCTTAAAGCTCATCCAGTTCCACCCCCTGCCACGGGCAGGGACCCCTTCCACTGGAGCAGCTTGCTCCAAGCCCCTGTGTCCAACCTGGCCTTGAGCACTGCCAGGGATGGGGCAGCCACAGCTTCTCTGGGCACCCTGTCCCAGTGTATGTGTGAGAACAAGCAGGGACTGGGGCCCTGGGCTGAAGCACAAAGTTTGTCCAAAGCAGGCAGAAAAAGATCAGCCAAAATGCTCTCTTTTTTCCTGAAACAGGCACATATGTTCAAAGATGCTGGTTTTCTACTGGCGAGCTCTAGGTTTCAGAGCTTGATAAAAGGCGTGTGATTCATGTGCAAGTGTGACATAGAGATATGGACCCTTTATCAACCCAGATTTCTCCATGCTCACTTGTGTTTAAGGACCTCTGAATACAGGCAGACTAAAATAGAAAAATAAGAAGACAGAAGAGGCAGGGACAGTAAAGAATTCCCACTGGAATTTAGCTCATCCACTCATGCCGGCATTCCTTAGCTCTCTAACAAAGACACTCATAAGAGAACTATCCGTCTCCAGTGCTCTCTGTCGATGGGCCCATTGAGGAAAGTATCGACCTTCTCCTCCTCCTTTTCTGCTCTTTCCAGCGTTAGAAAAGTGTGGCAGGGAATGAAAAACCCCAGATGGGCTCTGACTCACATGATAAAGATTTTGCAGCCTTTCAGTTCCTGGAGAGAAGAGGGTCAAATGTTGAGGAGTTACAAACTTTGCAGAAGCTGCCTCTAAAGCAAAATACTTCCCTGTCAGTCCAGGCTTTATTGGCTTGAAGAAAAAGGTGTTTTCCCACTGATTCAGGGCTCCAGGGCTCGTATAGTAAAGAGTGCATGGACACACATAATTACAGTACTTGAAGTCATAGAATCATGGAATAGTTAGGGTTGGAAAGGACCTTAACATCATCCAGTTCCAATCCCCCTGCCATAAGCAGGGATGCCTCACACTAAACCATGGCACCTAAAGCTCTGTCCAACCTGGCCTTCAACACTGCCAGGGATGGAGCACTCACAGCTTCCTTGGCCAACCCATTCCAGTGCCTCAGCACCCTCACAGCAAAGAATTTCTTCCTTAGATCCAATCTAAACCTCCCCTGTTTCAGTTTGAACCCATCACCCCTTGTCCTGTCACTGTAGTCCCTAATGAAGAGTCCCTCTCCAGCATCCCTATAGGCCCCCTTCACACACTGGAAGCTGCTCTGAGGTCTCCAAGCAGCTTCTCTTCCCCAGCCTCAACAGCCCCAATGTTCTCAGCCTGGCTCCATCCAGGAGCTGCTCCAGCCCCTGCTCATCCTCGTGGCCTCCTCTGCACNAGCCTGGCTCCATACAGGAGCTGCTCCAGCCCCTGCTCATCCTCGTGGCCTCCTCTGCACTTGTTCCAACAGCTCCATGTCCTTCTCATGTAAAGTTTCTCATCAAAACACCTATTTTCTATAATTCTTCTGGCTGAATATTTGACTTTGTAGTCAAATGGTCTGATACTGATATATTTGTAATATTATTGCCTAAGTGAAAGGGATTTTGTCATTCACTGTTTCTTTTTCCCTTTTTGCACAGGAATTGAGCCTACAGTCATCATTTTGGGAGTACTGGTGATATTTGCCCTGGTGCTTCTTGCTATGGGCCTGGCTTCTCTCGTCAGGTGAGAACTGCAGGACCTCTTTGGTTTGGTGTCAGTTCTGGTTTCTGTGGGAGGCTTTAGCCAGCAGTTCAGTTTGTGAACACATGGCAGGCTTGGTTTTGGTCACTGGGGAAGTCAGTTTAATTTAGTACCAATCAAATCAGAGTAGGATAATGAGAAACAAAACCAAACCTTAAAACACCTTCTCCCAACCTTTCCCTCTTTCTGGGCTCAATTCCAGTCCTGAATTCTCTACCTCCTCCCTACCAGTGGTGCAGGGGGACAGGATTGTGATCAGTTCATCACACATAGTCTCTGCAGTTCCTTCCTCCCCAGGGGAGGATCCTCACACTCTGCCTCTGCTCCAAACACAAACCCAGTTCAACTTTATTAAGTGAGAGTGGCCTGAGCACTGTGGGAATTGGTTCTGCAGCCTCAGGAGCAGTCACTGTACCCTTAAACCAGTCCAGGTTTGGAAGAGGGCTGCAGTCTGTTGCTGGGAGAATTAGCTAGATGATGCCTCTGAAGCATTAAGAAGGTGGCTATCACTTTAGAGGTGCAAAGTATGCCACACAAATCAAAGACAGGAATCTGCTTTGAGAACACTGGGGTAGAAACTGAGTGGGCTGCTGGGTTAAAAGTCTTTTCCTTACCCAGATCATTCTTGCTTGGGTTTCTGTTCCTAATACAATCCTGTTTTCCATGAAGCACCTAGGCTGACCCTCTTTATTTTCTCCATGTGCTAAAGAGAAAGAGAACATCTCTGGAGAGGGTTTGGAGCAATTAATTAGGATACCTCTTTACTACCAAGCTGATTCACTCCCTGTTATGGTCTGGAATCCAGCTCCCTGGTCATCCACATTGCATCTATATTATTCTGGGCATGGGATCTATGGAGCAAATGAAGCTTGGGAAGGGACAGTTTCAAACAGTCGCATAGGTCACATCTGTGTCCTGACTCTGTACCCAAGGTAAACATAATCCAACATGACCTAGCTGGTCCAGGAGCTATGGGTTGCTCTTTAGCAAGGACACTATGACCATAACCTAAAGTTATCTGCTCCAAAATAGCCTTTAGAGTAATCTGTCTCATTATGAATGTCTACATGGTACACAACTGAAATGAGAGTGAAATTAGACTGAAATTAGAAGGCATATTTACTCAGCAGCACTGAGTTCAGCAGAACAAAGCTCCTGGACTATCCCATACAGCTTTGCCTCTCAAATCTTCCCAGAACATGTTTTCCTTCCACTTCTGAATCATCCCTCCTAACCCAGATGATATCAGGCCACCCAGCAAGCAACACCCCAAACAGCTTTCTCCCTTATGACACACAGCTGCTTCTGATATCTTTTAATTGCAGGCACTGAGGAGGTTGTTCCATCCATGTGCACCTTAAACCCCTGCTCTATTCCTTTGGCTACCAGCCTCTACAATTAAGTAAATAGTAAATTCTGCCTCCTTTACTTGTAAGCTGCTCCACAAGTACCAGACTGTTCTTGGGAAGGCGCAGTGGTAAATACAGATGTATGGCTGTCTGCAAGGGAAGAAAAGCAGTCTAGCATGACTCAGACAATGATTTATGTGAGGGAAGGGCATGTCTGGAACTAAATTTAAACCACAGCATGGTCTGAGTTCAAATGTGGGAGCTCTGGTCTAAGGTCTGCCAGGGATCTGCTGCATGACCTGAAATGAATTGCTCCGCAATCTGTGCTTTGCTTTCGGCAGAGGGATGCTTTCCTCCACGTCTGGGGGAGATGATGTGATTGACCAAGCAAGGTTTTCAGGGGGATAGCTGAAAGGTACAGAAGTGATGAGTTTTTTGCATGAAGATAAGACGGGTGGCAAGGGGGTTAGAGAAAGGACATCAAAATCACCCAAAGTGGTGCCTGTGATTATGAGGCCAAGACTTTTGGACTCCAAAAAGCTGTCTGTGCCCTTATAAAATGCCCAGAGTGACATATACATTAGAAAAGTGAATTGTGGTGATGTATGGATCTTTTACTGGATTGCTTCTACAGCAGCCAGCAAAAGACACCCTTTTCATCAGGATAAATCTTAGGTGTGTGCAGGTCAGATGTACTATACTGTAACCAAAGTTCCTTAAACAAGAAAATGAGATGGAGAGCAATGGAGGAGCTTTCATTTGCCTTCTCTCTGCTTCTGCCTGAGGAGTTTCTGACTGCCTAATACATGCTTTGTGTTCAGTGTTAAACCTTGACATCCATTGAAACAGTGGGTTCAGGATGATATCGTGTGAATTCTGCCTCTTCCCTGAGTCCCTAGAATAGCCATGTGCTGGGTATTAGTGTCAGATGTATCCCAACTAAAAACTAACAAAGGAACTCTGGAACGTTCAGCAATGATGCACATGAAGTGGACATCAGTCTGTTTAAACCATGCCATGAATGTAGTCCTTGACAATGCACCATTTCTTGTGGTTTCTTCTGCCTTGCCAATTAAAGAAAGTAGAAGGATGCAGTCAAGCATCAGTAGTGTCTTTGCTGATCTGATGCCTATACTGAACTTTCTTGCCTGTGGCAATTCTGCAGATCTAATAGTCTATCAAGGAATGTGAGAGTCATCCCTTGGAAAATGGGCACAGCATCCTGTGGAGATGCCAGGTGCACATTTGTCCTGTGTTATGTGTGTGGTAGACATCCCATCTGGCACAGGTCCTGGAAGAAGTAGGTCTGAATCAGCACAGTCTTCTTGATCTAATTACTCCTGACCAAGACAAACAGCACCGGTTCAGCAATACTGCTTCCAAGACCTCCAGGCTGCATTGCACTATCCTATGCACACCAAACTGCTCCTCCCCTGTAGCTTTCCCTTTTTATGAGCTTGCAGTCATTACAAAGAGGTATTTTGCTGTGTGCATTACTTTACCATGCTACGATATAGAGATTTAACCATACTTTGATAGTAACATGTGTTCAGGCAGCTTTTATAAGTTATATGTGGTTCAGTTTCAGTTCCTAAGAAATGCTGGTGTGCCTGAAGAGCTGTTTGCTCACCAGGCACATTGGCTGCTCTAATAAAACTTATTATTCTTTCCTCATGGAGAACAATTTGGGTTAGGAAAAATAAAACTGAGGAAAGCAAAGTAAGCATTACTGACACACCTGGTTCATATTTATAACCAGATTAACTCAAGGTGTCTCTTTGACCCTTTGAGATTATAGCTTTTGTTGTGTGTGAATTGGATAACCCTTCACTCAGAGGGATTCGGTCCAAGTCAGGACATCATAATTTGCCTATTGCTTTCACCCATGAGTCAACAGTGTGCGCTTGCAGCCCAGAAAGCAACCGTATCCTGGGCTGCATCCAAAGGAGCGTGCCCAGCAGGGCCAAGGACCTGATCCTGCCCCTCTGCTCTGCTTTGCTCTCAGGAGACCTCACCTGGAGCATTGGGGGCAGTTCTGGGGTCCTCAACATCAAAAGGACATGGAGCTGTTGGAACAAGTGCAGAGGAGGCCACGAGGATGAGCAGGGGCTGGAGCAGCTCCCATATGAAGACAGGCTGAGAGAGTTGGGGCTGTTGAGCCTGGGGAAGAGAAGCTGCATGGAGACCTCAGAGCAGCCTTCCAGTATCTGAAGGGGGCCTCTAGGGATGCTGGGGAGGGACTCTTCATTAGGGACTGCAGTGACAGGACAAGGGGTGATGGGTTCAAACTGAAACAGGGGAGGTTTAGATTGGATCTAAGGAAGAAATTCTTTGCTGTTAGGGTGGTGAGATGCTGGAATGGGTTGGCCAGGGAGGTTGTGAGTGCTCCATCCCTGGCAGTGTTCAAGGCCAGGTTGGATGAAGCCTTGGGTGCCCTGGTTTAGTGTGAGGTGTCCCTGCTTATGGCAGGGGGGTTGGAACTGGATGATCTTAAGGTCCTTTCCAACCCAAACTATTCCATGATTCTATGATATACAGATAGAGACATTGATGTGTTTGTATATGGATAAATCAAACTTCTAAGTGCAATTAAACAAAAACAGACTCCAAAAACTTTATTGAATGTCATGGTTTGCTTAAAACCCAGTGTTAAAACCTAATGCACTCATAGCATGCAAAGCAGTGTTCTAAGCTTGACGTTAGCGTGCCTTTGAGTCACTTTCCAAATGCGAAGCTGTTTGGTAATTCCTGATAACTATCTTGAGCTGTACCAGTCTTCAATGAATCACGTGTCCAGGAACCATCCTGGATCTGGGCCGTGCAAGGAAATGAATGAATGAATGGGAGGAAATTAATGTGATGAATGGTGAGAGCTGCTTTCCCCACTGCTTCTGAAAGTCTTTGTGGCTTCCCTCAATCATTAGTCATGAAGAACTGCTCCTGACCATACACACACCAATGAGTTGTGTATAAGTTATATGATGTATTTGAAGTTAATACTGCTAAAAGGCTGGGTTACAAACGGTCCCCTCTAGGTCACAAGTGCTTCTGTGGCCTCAGCTAAGTTATTGCAAGGGGCTTCCTAGCTAAGACAGGCATTGAGATATACAAGGCTTTTCCACATGAGTTTTATTGCCTGGTCCACTGGGCAAAGAAGGTGTCTGGGGGTATGGAGAGGGTTACTGGGGGACTCAGCTATAGGGAGGTATCTAGAAGACCCAGGGGAATAAGAAAGCAGTGGAAAAATCTGTGTGTGTCATGATGGGTACAAGGAAGAAACAGGGAAAAGGGGAATGTAACACATCAGCAGGATGATAAAGCCCAAAATCAAGTATTCTGCTTACCCCAAACCTAAAATAGCTCTTGTTTCTGCTGCTTATAGGGCTGAAGAGGAGCTATCCTTTCTGTGGTGCAGAGAGACTTAAGGAGCTGTTCTGCAGGGGCAGATCCCAGGAGCTAAATCCCACTAATCCAAGGGCAGAGCTTTAAGATGCCATCCCTACAATTACTTTGTTAGATGTGAGTACATCTCTGCACTGAGACAGTTCAGAGTGAAGCAGCCTGGAGCTCTGCAAGACCTTCATGAGGAGCTAAGGGCTTGGGAGGATGTATCTGAAGTCAAGAAACCCTGAAGGAGAGGGATGGCTTTGACCAAAAGGGACATAGGAAGCTTTTGACATGGCATGGAGGGTCCCAGAGCACCCACCCAGTTGGAGTGGCCCATGCAAGCAAGAAGTTGAAGGAGGTGGGCATGCAAAAGCACTTGCAGGGGATTCTGACCATGCAGCGCCTATCCTTGAGGTGGGACCCACATCAGAGGACAGCCACTGCCACTGGTGAGAAGCTGCTCCACGGCTGGGTTGCCCCTTCTGGAGGCCTCTCTCCATCAGGATAGAGCACACGTTGCATTGCAGTGCTTGGTGCTGCGTGTCTCGGTGGCTGAGGATCCAGGACAAAATGCTTCTCCAGTGATGAACAGGTAAGCTGGTGTAAAGGGTCTGCTAATCTTAGAGCACAAACCTGCTTGGATCAGCAACTTGCCTAAGCCACAGGGTGACACTGCAGATGGCAGGAGGCTGTTGTGGGTTTGCAATGGTTTGCCTAGCTATAAAGGGCAATGTTATTCCCTCAAAACCCTATGGCTCGGAGTCTTTAACCAAGGCTATCTTAACCCGAAGCTTTTACCCTGATGGTTATTTAATATTTCTTAATCTAAATGCAAATCAGAACCCTCCTTTCCCCTCGTTCTATGATTGCCTGCTTATCCACCTTTCATTTTGCCAGGTTTAAGAGACTCTGCTACAAATTGCCCCCAAAAATCCTTTTCAGACAGTTTTAAAATCACATGAACAGATTTACTTCAAGTATGGTGGAACAGGAGGATTCAGGATGGATGGGGCTTTGAGCAATCTGGTCTAGTGGAAGGGGTCCCTGCCTGCAGCAGGGGTTTGGAACTGGATGAGTTTTAAGATCCCTTCCAACCCAAACCATTCTGTGATTCTACATATCTTTAGGTATATGTACGTATGGGTCTATATGGATGTGTGTATTTATGTTTGTATGGTCTCTGATTCATGTTCTAAAGTCACTGAGGATTTTGGATTGGCAAAAGATGCTGACTCGGAGCATTCCACCTATTTATTTTCTTATATGCATTTTTTTCCTGTGTGATTTGGGAATTATCCTTCCAAAGAAGCAAACCCATAGTGCATCCATAGGTTGTGTTTACTGTTGCAATCAAAGCAACTCACTCTTCACTGACTGGTTTCAGAATGAATTGCAAAGCACTTTAAGAAGTCTATATGAGTGTGCATTTAAGGGCTATGCTATGCTTAACTGGCACTGGATGGACACTTGTCTACGTAGTGCATATCCACATGTCTGTGTAGGGTTTTGACACATGGACTTGCACCTTGAGAACTGTTGTGTAATTTGGGCTGGCTCAGCTGTATGTACATGCACTGGACAAATACGTGTGCAGGAAGGCAAACATAATCTACTTTTCTTCCAGCTGCTGGTAATGCACTGCCTGGCTTCCTGAAGAACTCAGTGCAGCTCTACCCACCTGTAAAACAATGTCAGTTCTCCCACTGTGCCCTAACAGCTTGCTCTGGTCGAGGCACATTAGATCGCGTAAGTTCAACCCTGGCAATTCATCCAAGACATTTCCACAGGCTCTCTGGTGGCTGCTGTTGGGAATAACCCTGTTTTGCTCTCCAGCACATTGTTCTGTCTTTAAAATTGGACTGCTTGGACCCTGGAGCTGTGACCCCTTCTTTTCCAAAGCCTTGCCCCACGTGGCTGCCAGGTTAGCAGTGGAACGGATAACCAAAGATCCTTCACTAGATCTTGGCCACAGGCTGGATTATGTGGTCCTGGAAGAAGAATGTGAGACCTCGAGAGCTCTGGTTAGGTTCATTGACTTTGGAAAGCTTTCCTCAGCTTTCCTAGGCCCTCTGAACCCTGGCTTCTGTGAGGAGGCCACACTTTTAGGGGAAAACTGGAATAAAGCCATCTTCTCATGGATGTGCATCAATTATAAACTGGATTCCACCACCCAACACCCTACGTTTGCAAGGACCCTGCCCTCTCCAACCCGAGTTCTGTTTACAGTAATGAAACATTTTAGCTGGGCTCATGTTGGCATCATTGCTTCCAATGAGGATATTTGGATAGACACAGCCAACAAGCTAGCGAGTGCACTCAGGAACCAGGGGCTCCCTGTAGGCATTGTCACATCCATGCGTAAAGGAGAAAAAGGCATTGAAGACACTTGGAACAAGGTTAAAGAAGTTAACAACATTAAAAGTAAGTGTTTTGAGTCTCTTTCCTTTCTTTATTTTCTTTTGTCCAAGGTACTACTGCATTGTTATCCAATGGGCAGAACTTAGAGAATGAAGTTTTGAAGTCATTTAAGTCAAGTCAGACTTTATCTCTGACCTTAACAGAGCCAGGGCTTAGAATCATAGAATAGTCAGGGTTGGAAAGGACCTTAAGATCATCCTGTTCCAACCCCCCTGCCATAAGCAGGGACACCTTACACTAAACCATGGCACCCAAGCCTTCATCCAACCTGGCCTTTCAAGTAAAAGAATGCTGGGCATTTTATATGTGATGGACATAGGGCAAAGTTATCTTCTACAACATGAAAGACTGGGTTCAGATTGGAAAAATAGTGTTTAGTAGACGAGTGTCTGCTCTTGACCCTATCAAGTGTAAAGAATGGTGTAGACAAAGGGTTTATATTTATGCTTTTTTGATTATGGATTATCAAAACTTCCAAGCTTTGATGCTGTGTTCTTGCTACCTGTGTTCAGTGAAGGTATCAGAAGTGAAATCCACTGCTACACAGCACAAACTAAAGCAGTGGAAGGGCCCTTGCTGATGTACATCAAATAGTAAAGAATGATCTTCTCTTGAGAAAAAGTAGGGGAGAAAACATGGTTTTTTTGGTTCAGAGCCTTGTTAGGAAGTCTGTGATGGAGCTCTGATCTTGGTGCACACCTCTGCAGCACTGTGAACCTAGAGGAGGATGCATTTTAGCCAAGGCTTTATGAATTTCATGCCCATGACTAACGAGGGTAGCAAAGTGTTGTCTAACTTGGAGTTGTATCAGTGCTCAAATCAAAGTTTGAGACCAAATCCATCTTGGGTGGGTTCATCACCATCACAGTTTCCATGTGAATTAGAGATGATAAACTCCTTTCACAATCGATGGAGAGAACTAGTCCCTCTCAAGCATGATTCATCTGACCATCTTAAGCTCTCTGCTATAGCATGGGATGAATCACTGCCTAGAAGTACCTGTAATTCAGCAACTTGAAAATAGCCCTGTTCACTTCAGCTTCTGCTTTGCCAAGGATTCTTTCTCTCCTAGGGAGAGACCACAGCTACTCTAGAGATCCTGCTCCCTCCTGGTCTAGTAGCAGGCAGGTCTCTTTTGCAACTTCACTTCCCATCATAGAATCATAGAATAGTTTGGGTTGGAAAGGACCTTAAGATCATCCAGTTCCAACCCCCCTGCCATAAGCAGGGACACCTCACACTAAACCATGGCACACAAGGTTTCATCCAACCTGGCCTTGAACACTGCCAGGGATGGAGCACTCACAACCTCCCTGGGCAACCCATTCCATTGCCTTACTTTGTTCCTTTCACTGACTGAGGTTTGAAATGCTGTCTTGGATGAAAGATCAGGAGTGATTCTTTTCATGAAGGGCAGGCCAGTGAGCAGGCTGGAAAGCCTGTTAAATAGATAGACCTGTATTTCAGATCATAGAATCATAGAACACCAGGTTGGAAGGGATCTCAGGGATCTGGTCCAACCTTTCTTGGCAAAGCATGACCTAGACTAGATGGCCCAGCACCCTCTCCATCCCAGTCTTAACAGTGTCCAATGCTGGGGAGTCACCACTTCCCTGGGGAGATTATTCCAGAAGCTGATTGTTCTCTTTGGGAAAAAATTCCTCCTGTGTCCATTGGGAATCTCCCCAAGCAGGAACTCGTGTCCTTCACCAACATGGGACTCCTTATTAAAATGGGAGTTTCCATCTTTATAGTCACCCATTATCTCCCCACCAGGCATGGAGACATTGGCTCCATGGCATTTTGGAGGCAAAGACACAGACGCTGGGACAGCCAAGTATGGACCAGATGTTGAAACATGGTACAGTGTCCTCTGTTATGTACATATGGTGGCAGGATGAATGAGTGGAGCTTGTGCACTAACAAGTGTGTGGTGTCTGTCAGCTCAGGGCACACAAAGGGAAAGCTCATGTCTCTCAGTCCATGACAACAAAGATCACAACTACCCATCGTGTGAAGCACCCCTGCCCATGGCACAGGGTTGGAACTAAGTGATTATAATGTCCTTTCCAACCCAAACCATTCTATGATTCTATGATTGATTCTATGTTAGCCTGTGCCTCACCTTTGTCAAAATCTCTCTTCCTTTCTCCTTATGAATGGCCCCAGGAATGGGTGATGCTCAAAGCCTCCTTTACTAGATACTTTAGTCCTCCAGAGGTTGAACAAAATTGGTGTAGCTTCCAACTTCATAGAATCATAGCATCATAGAATAGTTAGGGTTGGAAAGGACCTTAAGATCATCCAGTTCCAACCCCCTGCCATAAGCAGGGACACCTCACACTAAACCGTGCCACCCAAGGCTTCATCCAATCTGGCCTTGAACACTGCCAGGGATGACACATAACATTGGTGAGGGACCACTAGAGTGTGACATGATAAGCAGTTCAAACAGGTCCTTTACTGGGGAGGTATGGAGCTATTTTGCATTGAAAACCCCAAATGGATTAACACCACTGTCTGTGATCCTTGTATTTCAGTTATTATCCTGTGCATGCATTCTGTGCTCATTGGAGGGGAGGAACAGGCCACCCTACTCACAAAAGCTCTGGAAATGGGACTAGCAGATGGAAGATACGTCTTTGTTCCATACGATACTTTGCTGTACAGTCTTCCTTATCAGAACAACTCATTCAGCATCTTTGATAATGATGAGAAGCTCCAGGAAGCATATGATGCTGTGTTGACTATCACACTGGAGTCTGGAGAAAGGACTTTCTATGATGCATTCAGGGAAGCCAAAATCAATGGTGAAATAACCAGGGACTTGGAAGCCACCCAGGTAAATATTCTTTCTCTTTGTTTTATTCTGGGACCTGACAACAGGAGACATTGGACAAGCAATAGTTATAGAGGAAGTACAGGAGAGAGATAACCCAGTCTCTATGCTTCTCTTTTGGGAAGAATATGGTGAAATTTGGAGGTGGTCTGAGTTCATTTGGAAGGATATTTCTGGATAGCTGGCATTGTAACATGGTTCAACTGCGGGACCATGCTGGGAATTGAAGTGAAAGGGATTGCCTCTGAAGCTCTCATACTTGGTCTACTACATGCTAATTGCTGTAGGCCCAAGCTGAAGAGGTGTCTCCTAAGGTGGATAAAGACCATAGAGTTTGTAAGGAGCCAAAATAAGCTGTCCATGTGCCTGAGAATCTGGGAGGATGCAACAGATGAATGGAATACTGGATGCTTTGGAGGGAAATGGTTAGGGTCATTGCTGCCTCATTCTTCTTAGAAATATTGTCCAAGTCATTCTCTGTCAGCACAATTATCAAGATGTCACTAGAATCCTATGAAAAGACAAGTCAGTTGCTGCATTATAGGCACTACAAGAATCGGGGAATCTGGGAAAATGTGAAGGATTCGGCTGAGCTAGATCTCATTATGTTCTTTTAGAAAATTCCAAGTATTTTTAAGGCATGATTGATGAGATCTGCATGGATGTCTACTTTAGGAGGAGATGAATCATGCCTTGAAAACATTAATTTCATCTCCTTCACTCTAATGACAGCCCTGATTAACTATATTGAGTGTATGGTTCTTCATTAAAGGTGTCTACATCTGATCAATGAGTCCCACCACAGACGTCAAATTCTATGGCTTCCAACAGCAATCCTCATTATATCATGAGTATACGGCTGTAATCAGTGTTCATCTACCAACCATGCGATTGGAAAGGCCACCGTGTATGTGTTCGAGAGGAGGGGAAAGTTACAGGTTCCTAAATCAAATCCAGCAGGGAAAGGAGTAATATAAGGAGAAAAGGCTGCGGTAGCCCAGAGAATGAGTTTGCTGTGGATCTGCTTTGTGATTTCTACATCTTAGGAATAAATGATGTGCTGGCAAAGAGGAGCAATCCTTTGGGTATGGCACTTTACGTACCTGGGTAGGGAGGCGAATCTCTGACTTTGATCTATCTGTAGAAGATGTTTTAGCATAGTTCTTTGAGGCAGGTTATGCTAAAATGCCAGCTGATCATCAGGTTCAGAGTCTTGGTTCTTCCCTTGATAAAGCAATTTTACATGGGTTTAAAAATAGTTTGAAATTCTATTTTGGGAAGCAACCATAAGAGAAGACAGACATTCAAAGTCACACATAGGTTGGGTCAACCCCAATAGCTCCCAAAAGCTACCTTCAATCTTAGATTCTTCCAACCCATTACTCTCTGAACTCTTCATGCTCTAGGTCCTTGAGTTTACAGCTTAACCAGTGGGACACCATTTTGCCACAAGTTTCACATCAGAGGCTGTCAACAGTATATCCTGACCTCAATTTCTCCTGTATATCCAGGTTTCTCCTCTTTTTGGGACAATCTATGATGGCTTTTACTTCATGGCAATGGCTATGGACAGTGCTCGGAGGAAAGGAGCCAGAGTCTCAGGAGCTAACATAGCTCAGCACACAAAAAACTTGAGTTTCCCTGGATTTAGTCACCACGTAGAGACAGACCACTGCGGGAAGGGGCTGAGCAACTACATGGTACTGGACACAGATGGTCATGGGAACCAGCTCTTCCCAACCCACTTGCTGGATATGTCTTCAGACTCTGTGATGTCCTTAGGTCGGGACATCCACTTTCCCAGAGCAACTCCACCCAAGCCAGACTCCAGCTGTTGGTTTGATCCAGATGTTCTCTGCACTGGAGGTAAGCAAGACATAAAAGCAGGGTTGAATGGCGTTGGGGCAATGCTGCTTATTTCTTTCATCTTTTTTCTCATATAACCCCTTTAAATTAGAGCTCCCCAAAGAGAAACATCTAAACTCAATAAATTACTATAAAGATGACCAGTCATCATGCTGTTTGTAACGGGAGTTCTATGCAGAGAACACACTGTTGATCCACCAGACTGTTGTATTGCTTGTTAGGTCTATATTCTATGATTCTACGAGGTTGTTGCCACCGTTTTGTGCTTGAAAGGGTTTTCCAGGTCTGACAACCAACATCTGGATATGCTGATGGCAATCAATACATGCCAAAGGCTCCACCCAGCACTGTGTCCATGTCCTTCTGCAGGACAGGGCACTAAGAGGATCTGAAGACAGCCTAAGAGCTGCACAGCAGCAGATGCTCTCACCGTCTCTCCTTGTTAGCCCCAGCTTCTTTACCTAGTCAGCTCTGCATCTTTAAGGCTCATCAGAGCTCACCTCCCCAAGAAAAGATGATGATCATTACTCAAAATAATTTGAGTTACTTGTAGATAACGGAGGTGGTAACTGAAGACCTAAGGGCAGAGATAACTGCTTCCTCCTAGGTTTGCAAGGCTGGGCACTGGTTTTACTTGTTGCTCGTAATTTGAGGTAACTACGGTGCAGTTTAAAGTCCACAGGGAACGCAGTATCTCAGGGTAGGATACTTAGCCTCCACTTGACATATTTACATATAATGCTAAGCATCTACTCCTACTGCTCCAGGTTATGACTTAAACAGAGAAAATTAACCACATCTACACAATATTTAATGCAGCAGCTGTGAAAATCATTCCCCTTGGCTCAGCCATAACTGGTTTAAATCAGCGTTGCTGATTTAAAACTGGAGATACACTGATCTCACAGCAGCTGGCAAGCTATAGGAGAGACAAATACGATGCTATCGTATATCTAATTTTGCACTACAGCTAGGATTGGAGTAGCAATTTATCATCCCATTGCTGTCTATGGAAAAATCACTGCTTTTTAGAGATGAGATTTTATGGTCACACTTTTACAGAAGTGTAAAGCTGGAGGCATTTTCAGTGGAGTGGTGATTTATTATTATTACTAATATTTCAGAGACTGAATTTTATGACTGGAATTTAATCCAGGCCTCAGTCTGCCTTTTGTATGGAGTTAGGGTTGGAGAGTGGCTGGATGTGAAGCTGCCAGGCTGCTGTGGTTCCTGACCTGGCTGAACAGGTTGTTTTCAGTACATGTACAACAAAGTCAGTCCCCAGCACAGTAACATATACAGGAAAGCAACATATTTGAAACATATTTGAAAGCACCACTAATGCAGCTATCATTGATGAGACATGGATAACACAAATGGCATGATCCTGTTCTTATGCACTGTTTAATCAGGTTCCAAGCTTGCTTCCATATCACACAACCCCAGCTCCTACGCACATACAGATGTAGATGTACATACCATTGGTAGATGGTCCAAACGTGTAATTCCCCCATAGCAAGCTCTCAATCCCTTTGGTCTCTCCAGGAGCTGGTCTCCAGTCTTGTGGTCTCTGATGGGTCATAGGCTTCAGGACGCCTTATCTTATCTGTTGGCTAGGTTGATGTGAAGTCTACAAACATCACACACAGGCAATAAGCACACTCACACAGAACAAGAAATAGGGATAGGGGTCAAGAAGGATGTAGGGCAGACTGCCATGATCAGATGGATGATTTGGCTGCAAAAATGCATAACATATGTGTGACCAGCATCCACATCCTCACCAGTATCCTGTGCTTGAGCATCCCCAACCTACCTATATCCCTCCCTTTCCCCATTTTCATCTTTTCCTCCCAATGTCCCACAAGAATTTTCACATACTTCTTATTGGAGGTTTAGAAGAAGTCCCCTTCCTACAGTTCACTTAAAGCATGTTAAGTTCACTTAAAGTGAACTTAAAGTTCACTTAAACCCTCATGAGTTTCACACCATCCCACAAGTGCCCTTAAGTCTGTTGTAAGTTTGCTCTTTTCCATGAGCCCATGATAACCTTCCTTTACCTTCTGATTAGTTTTAAAGTTCTTGTGGAGCTTCCTCAAGGCTTTGCATGGTCTCTGCAATGGCCCATCCATCACTGACATGAGCTCTGTGGTATTGTCTTCACTATCTCGTGTTCCTTCAGGTTTGCTTATCAGGGTGGTTATTTATTTACTCCTCTTGTCCTTTTAGTGTCTCTCATTCATCCCAGTGAATGCTGTGCTCCAGCCACCTCTCAATCTCAGCTTATCAGATGCTGTGTCACTGAATGAAATTGGATGGGCTTCGGACATTTTCCAGCTGTGTTTCCTCATGTCCTGGTGTGTAACTGTGCCCCTATTTCAGCAAAGGACATGCTCAGAGAGACACCATTTGCTACTCCTTGGGTTTCTGCACTGCCTTTCAAGTTTCACATTGCCTTAGAGTCCTCTAAAGTGTGGCCAGACTCTTGTGGCTTATCATATGCAGTGGGAATAAGCAGAAGCATTTCTCCCAGGCTCTTTCTCAAAGGAGATCAGTTCAGGCAGTAAGGTCTCTGGGGGCTACCTGAGGAAGCTTAGGAGACAGGACCAGTAAAAAACCCTGATGGAATACAGTAGGGAGCATTAACAAACTCCACATTATTCCTACTACATTGTGATCTGGGTTACAGATTCTCTATGAAAGTGTTAGAAGGCCATGCAGAGACATGAAATGGGACTTTCATACCCCTGCACTTCATCATTGGTTTGTCCAGGAGGCATTTGCTTCTTGGTCCAGCCAATAAACCAATGTATGCCACTGTGAATCATAGAATAGTTAGGGTTGGAAAGGACCTTAACATCATCCAGTTCCAACC
>NDXB01017782.1:9319-39651 GCA_002631895.1 Agapornis roseicollis
TTTTGTTTTATAAAAAAAAAAAAAAAAAAAAAAAAAAAAAAAAAAAAAAACCAAAAAAAAAACCCCCAAAAAAAAAAAAAAAAAAAAAAAGGATGAGCATATAAAAATCCATATTTGATTTTTTTTTTTTTTTAATTTTGTACTTAATTAAAAGAATTGCAGACAAATTGCTGTGGAAAATGTCCTCATCTTTATTGGCATGGGAGAGTCAAGATGCGCTGTTGTTTGGAGATGCTTGAGAATGCTTGACTGTTGTCAGCAGTTCACCAAAGCACTTAGGAAATTTTAAGCACATGTTGAAGTCTCACTACCATCTGAGCTTTAAAGTGATCATATGACTGGAAATATAGCTAGAAGGTCATTCAATACAGTCCCCTGTAATTATAGGCAGTCATATAAAAAACATAATATGCTCAAATTTGCTTTGCTGAAAGCAAATGGGTTTAAGTATGTGCTTACAGATAAGCATGTGCTTAAAGGCTTGGCACAATCAGAGGTTTGATTAATGCGGGCAGACCAGCATTTTCATGAAGATTAAAGTGTTCCACTTCCATCATTTCTTCCTTCTTTTTTATTGGACATGGACTGTGGAAAGATGAACTAAAACCATTTTTTTTCTTTCAATTCATTAAGACTTTGGATCAGTTTAGTGCTGATCAGAGCCTGAGGTGGGTTGCTGAAGTCAGTGTTGATGAGTAAATAATAAAGCCTCTGCCAAGACAAATGCCTGTAGTTTACAACAATACTGTATGTGATCATTGCACATGGAGCATATTAAACATATAATAGAATCTGGAACAATGAGAGTCCCTAATAGTTGCTTCTCTTTTCTTGCAATCACAAAGGACCTTCTTCATAGTATGAAAGCAGGAAAAAACTCAACATGAAACATGGAGTGTATTTATCAAATTAATTTAATCATGGCTTTCAGAGATAGTAATTGCTTCCTATTTGGAAGAAGTATACAACATCCCCACATTGTCCAGTAAACTTGTTTTAGGAACTTAAGTGGGAAGGTTTATGCTGCTGTTTGAACCAAAGCCTCAGAACCAACCTCAGTGTTAGAACCAAGACTTCATAGTCAGTGCTGATTTCAGTAAAAGGGGATTTTGCTGTGATCCTTCCGTAGTCTTGCAATGCATTGCCAATTGTTACAGTGCAACAGAGCCTGCTTGCTATGCGTTTGTCACATCATGATGATGTTTGTTGTTGTTTCAGCTCTGAATGAACCCACCATTGACTATGGTTTCCAAAGGTTACAGAAGGTTATACCCCGGCATCCTGGTGACCCCGAGCGCTTGCCAAAGGTCAGCACAAAGTTTATTGTTTTATTAAATATGGTAAAGCTGGTTACTGCATGTTTTTGTCTGAAAATGCAAGACTGCAAATGTAATGGTCCTGTTTTGGTACCCAACCCAGATAAGTTGAAACAGAGGCATGACTAGTAAAGCCCAATCAGCAACTTTCATTGTAGGCTTATGAGGCTTCTGTAAATTTCTGAATCACAGCTAACTCAAACAGCTCTTGCCTTTCCTAGAAGCAACCCTTACTCTATGTTTTGAAACACTTAACAAAGAACACGTATTTGGTTGATAGTTTGGAACCTGAGCAGCTTATACATAGGAGAATGATGTTTCTTCTTGGTATCACGATAGTACTTGCCAGTATAATTTTGAGAACTTCACTGCTGATAAAATCAAGCTATTTGGATCTTCAGGGAATGTGTGTCCACTGTTGCTGCACCATATATTGGTTTAGGATAATAATTATTATATACTGCTTTATTTCAGGATTGCTGAAATGATTAAAGCAATGCATAGTAAAAGGATTTGGTGTTAGTTCCCATCAAAATTAGTGGGAGAGTTCTTATTGATGTCTTTCAAATAAAAACTGAGAAAGAAAGAGAATAATTCACATAGACTTCCAGTACTTCTGCCTTGTACTGTGAAAACACTGTCTGAGTCTTCATTTATATCTGTTCTTGCTCCATTGCTATACTGTACCTTTTCTGGTGACAATTTGTGGTGAATTTTGTGATATACTGGAGGAAGAGGTGGAGTATTTGAAAAAGTGTTGGTCTTTGCCACAAGAACACTGAGCAATACTGGGCATGGGTTGGAGTCACTGTGTGTGACCAAGTGCCACCATGTGTTCTTTTATTATCTTTTTACTTTAGCATCATGGCCATTACTGAGTGAGTTGGGGAGTCAAATTGGCCAAGTGTGTGTATTTGGAGAACACTGCCTTTGACTTATGGAAAGAAAAATGTGAATTTGCATACCTGAGGCATAGAACAACTTGGGCTTTGATGTCCTAGGCTAGATCCCTCAAATAATACGTGCCTTTGTGACTGGGTAAATCTTGTGACCTTTTCTTCCATAGCTGTGGGCAGGTTTTCATCAGGGATTGCTGTGGCCTTTGATTAGTTAAATTTCTAATGTTTCAAAGGTGATGTGTCACAAACACTGTAACTTAAGTTGGTTTATTTTTTGACAGAAATAAAATTCAGTATGTGACTTTAATGCAGGCATGTTAAGTCTTTTATCTTCACCGAGGAAGGCTGTAGACTGTGGTTTTGGGGTTGATGATGTGTTGTCCTTCTCTCTTACCACCAGAGAAACATGGCGTCCTGGAGAGTTACATTTTACATTGGCTCTGTTCACCCTCTACAAGCTGTCCCTTTCTCTGACTTTTGGACAGATTTGCAGCAGGACACAGCTTTCATAGGTTGTCAAATTCCCCTCCAGAGGTGCAACCCTTTCCAAAGAAAGAGAGCATCCTTCTGTAGAGGCCCTTTCATCTGTACCATGCATCTGCTGCCAGATGTGCACATGGAAAAAAACTGTTTCTCAGAAAATAAAAGACCAGCCTTCAGTATGCACCAGGCATTTGCAACACCCAAAAGAAATGCTGCAAATCTTCCCTGAACCCAGTGTCTCATGTTATGTTTGCAGAGGTATGATGTGATGGCCTTAAAAAAAAGTTACTGTTTAAGTACTGAACAAACTCAGTGAAGAAACTAGCATCACTATGCAAGGTTAGAGGGAAACAGGACAAAGAGGACCTTTTCCTGTTTGTGTTTGGGTAATTCTTTCTATGCAAGCTTGAAGGTTGGTCCTCAAGTTCAAGACTCATTAATATGCCATGCACAGAGACTGAATGCAGCAGGGGTTGGCACATGTCGACTTCTGTATTTGAGGCACTGATGGTTCAATTCCCAGCATCGCTTGCTGGCTTCAGGATCATAATCAAGGACGCAGTGAGTCTGTGCCGGGTGAGCACTGCACAGCATTCTTCCCCATGTCATTAAACCAGGAAGGGCTTTGGCAGTATTCCACTATAGACAATTCTCAGTGGCTACTTAGAAGAGAGTTGGAAGCCATATGGCTTCCACAGTGGAACCACGGGCAGAGAGGGCAAATGTATGAGAGACAGAGAGCGAGACAGCAGAGAGGAGAGCAGTATATCCTTTCCTTCCTTTTCCCTGTTGTCTTGGCAGTGTGGCATCACTTTCTGTTCATTAAAAACCTTGTACTTATAGATTAAATAAGTAAAACAAACTACATTTTTATAACTGCTGCTAGGCTTTGTGGCCATTATTCCATTGAATATTACTGATGAATTACAGATCTTTCAAAAAACTGAAATTATTATAATTTTTGTCTTCATAAGGGCATGCAGGTCCTTCTCATGGAACAACAAGAGTATTCTGCTGTGTGACTTATCCCTGCAGTCAAGGAGAATTGTTGAGGCTATCAAGTGGGAAGTTAACAGCCATACCTGTGTCAACAGGCTTTTCTAAAACTATTGAGGCTGTCTAAGTTTGATCCCCACTAGTTTAGAACCAGAATTTTCAGAAGTGTTCATGCCTGGGATGATTTTTTTTCCCCATTTTTTTAATTGCTCCACCCAGATGCTGGAAATAGGGGAAAAAAAAAAAAGACAGATTTTTATTTATTAACTCTGTCTCCCAGTGCTTCAATAGCCAAATGCCATTGGAGAATGTCCTCCCATAGGAGGAGTAAGGAGAACAGGATCACCTGGGAACTAGGGTCTTTGGACTGCTAGACTGAGTTGATGTAAAGATGTGTTTAAAGCAGAAATGCAATATATAGTATCTGGAGAAAAAAGAGTGGGAGCTGATGTTGACAGCTGGGCTATGGATCCAGCTACGGGCCAGAGTCCCGCTCCCTTCTTGCACAGAGCAGGTCAGGGAAAGCAGCCAGTGGGATTGTCACTAGCAGATGTGCATGTCTGTACATGCACACACACAGACACATGCACTGAGAGACAGGCAGTATAGAGGTGGTGGGATTAGCACCCAAATCTTGGAGTGAGATCAAGTACCAGGAGTGTGCTGGGCAGTATAGTCTTTCCTTTCTAATACAGAAAGGAGACAGTTCAGAGGAAACAAGAGATCTCTGGGGAGAAGTGGAAAGAAATACCATGATGTTAAGAAATCATACCGTTGTCCTTGGGAGCAGTCTGTAGAAAGCCTGCCTGTGGAGCTGGGGAATAAGCCTGTGCAAATGTGTGCAATTTACCTGTCTCATATGTTTGCATATGTGCACACAAATACACACGTGTTGTTGGTTCTTGCATACATAACTGCAATGAAAGTCACCAATGAGTTCAGATGAGAACAATATGTTGAGCGTATTGAGGTTCATTCATGTAACTACCCTACAGTTCTTGAAACAAATCTGTCGTGGTTTAACCCCAGCCACGCAACTCGTTCACTCACTCAACCCCCCTTTGTTGCCCTCCCCTGCTCCTGGAGGGATGGGGAGGAGAATCAAAAGAACGCAACTCCCACAGGTTGAGATAAGAACAGTTTAGTAACTAAGGTATAACACAAATCACTGCTGCTGCCACCAATAATAATAATGCTAAAGGAAATAACAAAGGAAAAGAATACAGCATCTCACCAACCACCGACAGATAACTCACCACACCCCAACCCCACTGAGCACCGACCGAATGCCTCCTCCAACCCCCCCAGAGCACTCGCCCTTCTGGGTAACTCTCATTTACATCCTGGGCATGACGTCCTATGGTATGGAATACCTCTTTGGTCAGTTTGGGTCAGGTGTCCTGTCCCTGCTTCCTCCCGGCCTCCCCTCCTCCCTGGCAGAGCATGAGGCTCACAAAGTCCTTGGTTAGAGTAAAACATTTGAGCAGTAACTAAAAACATTCCCGTTATCAGGTTTGTTCCCAACCGAAAATCAAAACACAGCTGCACCAGCTACTATGAAGAAGAAAAAAAAAGGACTGCTACTGCTCAACCCTAGACAAAATTCTTAACAGATCTGTTGCAATGGTGCAATTTTGTTAAAACTCCACAGCTATAGCTGTAAAACAGTTTCAACTGTGAGCTAGATTTGAAACACACCCATCCTAAACGATTTAATAACAACAATTCCTCTTTATATGCAGTTTCCTAGAATTTATTTGCCATTTTCACCCCTCTTCCAACTCATCACTTGTATTTAGATTAAGCACGAGATTATTCACTCTGTATTTGAGAAGCAAGTCACTGCATGGACCCCCTCCATGATCTGACGCCCTCTCTCTCCCAGTCTGTTGTGTAAATGCTCTCTCTAGGAGACCCCTTATTCTTACTGAAAGGGACCTTTACTTCTGGTTTCTCTTCATGTAGATGAAAGTGGAGCCTGACTCTCTCTAGCATATGGGACCTCCCTGTTGAGCAGAGAGCACACGTAACTGGGTTAAACCATCCCTTCAGCTCCTTTTGTCTGGTCAGTTGTTAGACCCCCCTCAAGACATATCCCACCTCCTCATTTAGGACACTAATAGAAGACAGGTGGTTATTAGGAGCGCAAAAGCAGTTTTCTTTGCCCATATGAAATCCAACAGATCTGCCCTTTATCCATCATGTCACAGGTATTGTTTATATTGCAAATAAAGGTTGTCTATAAATGTGGGTGGGTTGGCCCAGGCGTGTTAGTAGAGGTTAAAATAGCAATGGAGACAAGGCAGCTCAGGTTTGCTGCTTCAGACAGACCCAATGGAAATTCCAGACTGGATCTCCATCTGCTAACTCAAGATGCTGAATTTTAACAAAAGTTATTCATTTTCAGCTAAAAAAGCACATATTTGGCTGGGTTTTGGGTTTTTTTCTGCCACCCAGTGTAACAAGAGGGTTATTTGAAAATTATTTTACTAGATGTGGGCAGGAAGGGGACATGTGAAGAAAAGCTGCTGGAACTCCTCTGTATAGCAAGGGAAGCGTGAGATGTGCTTGCTGCTTTCTACACTGTAGTGTAAACTTATAAGAATGTGAGTCCAGAGTTAAGGTTGGTACTGAATCCTTAATAGGTGGGGGCTTTAAATTTACTAACAGTTGGGGCATTTAGTTGTTTGAGGGGCTTATTTGGTTTGGTTTGGGGGGGGTGGGGTGGGTTTCAGTTTATCCTATTGAAAATATTCAGGGAGTTTCAAAACTATTGAGAAGAAGACAACCAAGATGGTTATGGCTACCATGAAAGTGCATGTCAGAGGCATGTCCGGGAGTATGCAGAGCCTGAAATGAGAGGGAGCTAAGAGACAAAGCCACACGCTTGCTGAAGGGCAGAGCCATGTACAAATGGCTGGCAAGGAGCCCTTTCCTTTCTGAAGGTCAACAGTGTGCATACACATTTCAGTGAGTTTTCTTTATAAGTGGGTCAGCATTTACTCAGCAAATGATTAGAGCAGATGGTGTAATTTAGAATCTATGACAAAACTTTTAATAGATCAGGGCTAATATGATGACAAGGAGCTCTGCGCCATTCTCCATTCCTGATTTCTGCTTTGCCTTGGGGTAAAAATCATGCCTGGGATTGGATTTTCTAGTCTGCGCATTCCATCTGAGCAACTTGAACCACTTGTTTGAGCATCCTTCAAGAGGGATCCTCACATTTCTCTATTCCTGTGTTGTTATTGTTTTTAAATACAACAATTTACTGAGGGTGGCAGGAAGGTACCAAACAGGTAAACATGGTTCCTTCGAGGAGCAGAGCTTTTGAAAGAAAAAGCCACAATTTGAAGAAAGTAACAAAGGCTGCATTTGTGTATTTTGCTCCATGGAGCTGAAAATATCTAGTAAATTGATCCCGTGGGAGTAATAAATACACATTACTTTATCTTGTACTTCATGTCCTATACCCCTGAGCCTTGATAGAACAACACCACTTAATAGACTTAAAAAAAGAGTAATTACAGTCATTGGTTGTGTGATATTTCAGCCCTTCCAGCCCTGCCTGACCTTCTAATTTAGCTCACCGTGTCTAACTAATGCATTTATATTCATCTTTTATGAAGCATGTGTAGTACAAAATTGACTTTGCAGCCTTTAGCAAGCTGTCTTACCAGGTTTGGGGTCTGGTTAGTACAGCGTACTGTATAGCATATGTATATTTACAGCAGAATCTTGCATGCATATGGTTCTGATCAACTGTTACTTTTTATCCTTTTTGAAATAAAATATAAAATATTTATTCCATTTCATCCTCCCCTCCCCTTTTTAAAGCTTATATTCGTTGCGGCATTATTTACAGCTAAACATGCAGGCAGAAAGATGCAAGCATTTTTAAAATGATTACCACTAATGTTTCTACTTGTCAGAAGTGCTTAAATTTTCCTGCACTTTGTCTAAAAACTTAGTGCTTTTACCTTTTAAGACTTACAAATTTATAAGATCTTACCAAGCTGATTTACAAACACAGCTGACAGTTTATGATGAACGGTGTTGCAAAACGTACAATATGTTTCTCTGTCATTTCTGTGCATGTATATATTAAGGAGAAGATTAAGGAGAGAACCCCCCTCTGAAAGAAACCCTTGAGTTAGAGAGCACACGCACAAATCTCTCTCTTGCGTTTCCTCATAACTTCCTGCTCACTTCACTCATCCTGTTGAGCACAATTGTTCTCTGTGCATTTTCTCCCACCATATGGTATCCTCATTACCATACACTAAGGGTCCATATGGGGAACTTGTGAAGTGAACTGTATTCATTTTAACTGCCAGATGAGCAGCCTTTTGCTTTGCAAGCTTAGCTTAAGTCATCTGCTGTCTTTATGTTGTTATGGCAACACAGCACCAATAAAAAATTCTAATCTACTGTAAGTGTCTGGGATCACAGTATTTTAAACGCTTGCCATAACTGTCCTCTACGTGAAGATGCTGCTTCTGTTAGCGCGACAAAGGGTTATTGTCAACTCCAGCAGGTGGCAGTAAAGAAATTGTTCTTTTATTTTAACCTTTTTGAACAATAACTGTTTTCCCTTTTCCCATCTCCCCCCACCTCAAGAAGCCATGGAATTGCACTCCATGTCCCTCCTCTACCTTTGCTAGGATTTCTAGCGCCAAGGTTCTAATTGCAGGTGGCACTTTTAAGTTGCTACTCCAATACTACAGGTAGTAAAGTATGAAACAGTGGTGGCAGCTCATACGCTTCACTGACAGAGAGCCAGACTCAAGTACCACTTCACCGGGATTCTGAAGCCTCCATAGCCACACAGCTGATTCAGGTTTGGAAATGTTTCTTAGCGGCGTTTCCAAACTGCTGAATCAAACACAAAGCTAATTAAGAGTATCTTATAGTAATGCAAGTCGGCAGCAGCATCCTTAAATATAAATCATTTTCACCTCTGCAGGCCACATGATATGTTGCATTTCTGTCTCTCTGTCTGTATTGAAAGTGAACGTTTGTAGTCTCAGTTCATCAGTTCACATTAGCCTCATGCTGAATATTTAAACACAGAACAATTTGAACACACCATGAAGAGAGACAGTGACTGCACTTTCACTTGGAACAGCAAGAGCTCATCTAATAATAATTTAGTAAATCAGCCATTTAGTGGCTCAGTTGTACACTGTATTGTGCCAAATAATATTCAGTTCAACTCTATGCTGGTGAAATTGAAATTCAGAATCTAGTCATGTGGCACTTTTTGCTCAATGGAGAGATGAAATGGAAAATCACCCTCCCAGTAGACTGTTTGAATGTAGTGATTTATCAAAAATATAGCAGAGTGACAATATAAACAGGATTTGGTTGCATGTGGTACAATCTATTCTAATTAGGCTTTTATTATTGTGGTTCCTTCTGCACAGGTTATTTGATAATTCACATTTACATCTTCAGTTTATTTTATACATGGGCTAAGAGCAGATATGTGTAGTTACTGCATAGTTGCAATCCTTCAAGGCCCAGTCCTGTGGGAAGTGTTGTGAGACCTTTATTGCCGTATTTTGAGCCCTGGCTCAGAGGGAACACCATTCCCTTGGGAGCAATAGGGAAACACAGCTGCTGCCTTTCCTTCTCATGAAGTGCCATGTATGCTACTTCATAGCATAAATGCAATATCAGATTAATCTATCTTCCCTGTTTAAAGCTATCAGAATTTGTAGGGAATGGTAATACTGTATAATAGACTAACAGATATAACTGGGAAAAAAAAAACCAGACAAGATTTTGGGTGCCCATGCTTTGCTTTCCATGTGCTGACTGTACCTTTTCTTGCCTATATCAGTAGGTCTAATAAAAAATATTACCTCATCCTACAAAATTTGCCTTGGTTTTAACCAGAGACCATTGTGACTTAAACCAAACAGCTATACTTTAAGGCTGTCTCTGATGAAGATGGGGGAGAGAGAATATTTTCCTAGGAAATGTGTTGTGAAGTTTAATTTGTTCCCATTAAAGTGGTGCTTTGAGATCTTTGAATGCAGGGCATTGCGGAAGTGAAGTAATGTCTGTAATCTCACCTACAGTTTCCATTTCTAGACTAGTTTTAGGTGTTATGCAGGGGTTTACGTAGTGATGTAAAATGTGATTGCCATGTATTTCTCACAACACAGTCCAATTGAGTAGCAGAAAAAGCATCCTCCTAACCATCATGATGCTATTTAGCAGAGAGTGCTGGAAACGCAATAGGTGCCTGTTGTCATAATTCTTCTAAGAAGTACAGAGCTTCACAATCTATACTCAACTGCTGACACTAGAAAACTCGAACATTTTGGTAAAATGAATCAAGCAGTAATGTTTCTTTTATGAGATCTCCTCACAGAAGGGAAGGTTTGGCACCATTTGGAGATCAGGCTCAGTGATCCATCATAGCAAAGTCAGCTGTCCTGGTGCGTCTCATAGGTCACTCGATCGAACTAGTGGCTCTTACAACTATATTATTGCTTATGGAACAGTAATTGAGGCACCATGGTTAAAAATTACCTGGTCTAATAGGCAGTGAACAATTTGCACTCAATACAATTATAAGCCAAATCATTCATTTCATAACACTTGGACTAATTTATTTCTTGACCTTTTAATATCCATAGCTCTTCAGTAGTATTAACTGCAACTCAGACAAAATCTCTTGTTCATTTTGCTTTCATTGATTTTTTTTTTTTTCCATTGAGGCAATAACAGTTGAGTACAACCTTTTTTTTCTATTGTAAAAGTCAATCATGTAACTTATGTTGATATAACTCAATTGGACTGAAATGTCCTCTACGTACAACAGCATATAATGTCATGCTACTTGTATAAACACGGGTATGTGTTTTGAATTTATTTCAAAGAATGCTTTGGAATGTATTTGTAACTATAGATGACAAATGATATGTTTGCTGAAAGGAAAATGAAAACAAAACACAGGAGCGTTTTTTAAAGCAGTGCTACATACATGTAGCACTCTTTTTGTTCATATAGTACAAGAGATCTAAAAGACAAACATTTTGGAATTTATCTCTGATAATTTTGTTCATTAGGATGACTTAGCTGTCTTTATTAATAATGCATCTTGCCCCTTGAAGTGCTAACATTTTACAGAATAGAGGTGCTTTTTTTTTTTCCCAAAGTGAGCTTCTGGCAAATAAAATGTGTCTAAAAGTATCTTTTTAATAAATTCAAAAGAAATAATATTTTGGTAATCGGAATTGTCTTTAATTTTTTCAGCCTTAAACTAGTTTGAGAGCTCAGAGTTTTTGATGACCGAAAAGTTACTGAAATATTTATGTATTTTGAAAAATCAGTGGCCGTATTGAAGCACTTCCATAAATAATGCTGGTGTAGTGACAATGATGATCTTTTCAGTCACAACTGGAAAAGAAGCCCTAAATTGTATAAAATGGTATGTCTGATTTTATGTCATGGAGATGTACACAGAAAGATAATGTTATCTCTGTGAAATGCTGAATAAATTTAATTTCTTAAATACATGTTCTTCAACATTTGTACTTGCTTTGGATAATTTCGGCCAAATTTTTAAGGCTTTAAATTTAAAATAATAGTATTAGTAACAAAATATCTTTTGTTTGTGAGAAGAAAGCTGATAATTTTGCACAATATATGCTAGCAGACACTTCATTGAAGTAGCTTTCTGAGCCAAAGCCTCTTTGTACAATAAGATACTGTAAGTCCTTTGAACACATAGTTATAAAATATAGTTGTTACACAGTTGGCATTTTATGCTTCCCTAGAAATTACCACTTGATATCTACACCTAATCTATGGTCACCCTTTTCATTTCAATTGGTCTGAAGTGGTCCTTCCTTGTAATGAGAATGCCCCTTTCAAAAGACTTCTTTTAATTATGCCGATGATAAAATGTAAGTGAAAGTAGTCATTTGTAGGGGTTATGACTGAGCAGTGTTTTAACTGTTATACTAAAACCTACCAACATTATTCCAGTCTCTATTTCAACATTTTTATGCACTCCTCACAGAACATAGTGGAATATCGTAGTAGGTCAGAATTTCAATGTGTCTTACTTTTTCAGGTTTCCTCCTGCAATTAAAAGTAACTTGAGCTCTCAATTTCAAACTACTAACACTTCCTACCTACCTGAAGCATGTAATCCAGAAAAGTGACAGTTTCATGGACTTAATGATATGCTGGAGTTTGGGGGGGTTGTTGTTGGGGTTTTTTGTTTCTTTTTCCTTTTCTTTTTCTTTTCCTTTTCCTTTTCCTTTTCCTTTTCCTTTTCCTTTTCCTTTTCCTTTTTCTTTTTCTTTTTCTTTTTCTTTTTCATTTGTAGTTTTTGTTATTTTTTTGTGTTCTGATTTGTTGGATTTTTTTCCCCCTTCATTAAAAGAAAATGCAATGAGTCTTAAATTGTGTAAGTGAACACTTGTTTTATACAGAAAATAGCTGGTTTGGTACGCTTAGATATTTACATGTATAAATACATTAATAATGACCAACTCTGAAAATTAAATGGACAAAATACGTATGTACAGTTCGCACTTCAGTTGCTGGATCTAACTCAGCAGACATTGTTGCATAATTATATATCTCTCTAGATTTAAATGCAGTCATGTGAATTATGCCACTCAATATATTCTAGACTTGACCTAATGGGAGAACAATTTGAAAGTAATACAACTTGACCTGTGTTTGGAAAGTCTTTGTGCATGCAAATGACAGAAAACAGGGATCAGACAAGTAAAATGTTTTCCACTCTTACAAATATATAATTGGATATCTACCTTGTGCCACAGACAAAATTGCAAGACACATTTAATCTCTTTTTAATCCCCAATATGCCAGAGAATTTTTCTAATGGGCACAAAAATGTGATCCACGGAATAAAGCTTCTGGAATAGCCTGTGCAGTCTCTTTGAACAACGGTCTCAGAATTTAGTGTCTTTGTTCATTTTTTCAGATTCTTTTTAAGCTTACTTAAGTCCAGACCTTTCAAATAATTCAAAACATTCTTCTTCTTCCATAAGGGGACTTTGACAATTTTCCAAAAATATATGGGCATAAAATGGTCGGGAGAAGACTTTGAGTAATAACTTTTTTTTTTTCCTTGCAACTCTCATCTGCAGCTGTTTTCAAGAGGTAGGAACACGAACACTATGAAGAGCAAAGGAAGAACTATCAGAAAACCTTACATGTGCAAAACCTAAACAAAACCCCAAACCCAGCCCTAAAAGCTCATTAATCTCAATAATGAACATCTGCTTCCAAGGACTGTAGTTGCTGGTACAAATTGTTTGGGGTAAATTTTCAAAAAGAAATGCCTGAGGTTCCTGTCTGAAATTGCTTTGTACATGACTCTCTGTGGAGTTTGCCCAGAGACTGAAGGTAGCTGTGGCATGTAAGGGAAATTTAGACTGCAAAATGTGCTTTCAGGTCATTGTGGCAAACATTTGATGTCAGATAGAAAAAAGGGATCTAATGTTATCATTTCTTTGCTTATATGTTCATGGATAAAACAGGAATAATCTTTTTTGTTGTCTAGATAGATGGGAATAGTATGAGTCACTTTAAACTGGTGGGATAGAGGAATTTTTGTAAAGGAAGTTGATGACTTGTTAGCCATTGAATTGAGTTTATGTGGGCTTAACCATTCATGATCTAGTTTTATTTAATTTAGTTTCTCTTCTAATGATTCACTGGACCTGACAAACTGACCATAGCATGAAAGATGGGATTACATAACTAAGGAAAAGTATTTGCAGAAGAAGTGGCTTTACATGCTGGAATAAATACTGCAGCCTTTTGTACAGCATGAGAAATGTGTTTCCTTTCTTGATCTCGCTATGTTTCAAACTGAGGGGATCTGTCCTTAGATCCTCACAGTGAGAGCTTGCACGACAACCTATGGGAAATGCTGAGAATTACCATAGTATTGATTTCTTAATGACAGTAGGCAAGACATACTGTAAACATGCTTAGAAGAATCAAAATTTTAGAGACATAGATGTGAGTCATGTAACTGCTGTCAAAGTCCCTAAAAGAGGTGGTTTAAGCACTGGCAGAGTGATTTTTGTTCTGCATATCTGCTCTTATCTGTTCTCCCTTTGACTTAGAGACCTCACATTAGCAGAGAACTTCCAGAGCTTTTAGGAACAAAACCATCCAAATTACTTGCCAGATGCTTCAGTTGATGATAATATGGTGGGAGCATCCAGACTCTCAAATGTCAGTTTATTCAAAGAGTTATTCCAATGCAACTATATTAATATTAGTTTATTCCATGCCACTGTGTATCTAGATGAAGTACACATCTGTGCTAGCTACTAATTCTCTTGCCATTGTTATGTGCCCATCATTTATGGAAATGAAGACTGGCAGTATGAGTGGTCTAGGTTAAAAAGGAGGCTGATACCTTTTTTTAGTATTTAAGCACACCATACTAACAGGAAGATAATAGGGGTAAGATGGGAGACTTGCAAGGACAGACTTACAGGTGATCACCATAATTTTGTTCTTTCTTTTGTCAGCAGTATTTGCAATAGAGGCTGCTTGAATAAGGTGTGTTTTCCCTATTGCTGTGCTTTTTATCACCTTTGTGGTTAAGAGGTGTTTTAATCATCGATTTGCAATGTTTATGGCTAGATGCCTGCTTGCATTTGCACTTCAGTGTTTGTTCTTTCTGATGCCTGATATAGGCTTTCTATATTTTATTTATAAGGTTGGCTCATTGTGGAGCAGGTGGTAAGGTCATGCATGACTGTTTTTAGTGCTGTAGATTTAGGCAGTGATTTTCAGTTTGGGTGTGGAGGCTGATGAGGCTACAATGGCTGGGAAAAGCTAAGGTTCTAGCTCCCACTGTAGACTTATTTTCTGCAAATTGCCACTGAAATTCAGTGACAGGAATTCAGTGACAGGAATTCAGTGCACTTCCATCCTATAGGCAGAATTAAGCAGCTTTTTTTGGCGTTTACCTCTCAAGTGAAGTATGTTGTCTTTCTCTCTCATTTTGCCTTCCTGTCTTTGTAATATCTATATGGTGTTTACTTCTTCAGTATGATTCAATTATAATATATGGAAACAATTCAGTTGTTTATTTGCTAGAGAAGTTTTCGTCTTTGTGTGAGTACAAATATCTTTTTAGTGAAATGGGCCTGTTATTTTATACTTTCCATTAGGCTGGCATAGTTCCCTCAGTTTTACAGTAAATGGAGGATCTTTACATTTTGAATAGCTTTTATGAGTCTTTATAAAGCTATAATTGCTGAAAATGATACAATAATGCAGTGCTCAGTGTAGATGTGGAGAGACTGGAGTTTCTGGACAGGCTGAAACTCTTATATACTAAGCTAGATGGCTGACATTTTAGATCCTTCTGAATGGTTCTCTATCAAAATGTTGGTTTTGCCGTTGCACTCTTAATGGTCTTCACAATTTTATCTTTATCATTTAAAATACAATGCATACACGAATTTTAAGTATAAGTTTGAAAGTTAGTTCTAGCATATTTGTAGTTTCACCCACTGAAGAACAGAGGACAAGTTCAAGCACAAGTTATTGTGAATTTTTACTTGAAATTTTGGAATGTGACCTTTCCAAGGTGAAAAAGGGAACCGGAGTCTGATGCTTGACTCTGCAGAGAGGTTTTTTTTGTTGCAAGTAGCCATGAAAGTAGGAAGTTAGAAGGCAGAGCCAGGAGGTCAGACATAAAAGTCAAGGAAGTATGAATGACATCATCATCCCTAAGTACCCTCTCAGAAGATGAATGAGCTCTTTCTTGTATTACAATGCTAAAGAGCATTAGAAGGTGATATGATATCTAGACAACACATAAGATAAATGCCTCAGACTATGCTAGAACAGCTTCCCCCCCGCACCCTACACAAGTACATAAATCCTTTGATAGTCTCAATAATACAGTATGTGGCTGATGAGTATTATATATTGTGGTCAGCTTCTTGAAAAAACTCATTTAGATTTAACAAGTACCTTGAACATTATGTAATTTAGTTACTTAAGCCAAATAACTCAGTATAACTCTAGGAACCCTTTAGCTGACTAGACTCACAGCCCTTTTGGGACACAGAGTGGATTTTTTTCACTAGCTGATGAATAAAAAGTAAGCAGATGTCAACAGAATAAATATCCCATCCTTTTTAAAGCTGGCACAAAATGTGTTTACTGTGATGAAACTTGACACAAAATGTTTTCATCATGATAAAAACTTGAAATGCAAGTTTCATGATCATAATGAATTTCCTTCTGAAGGGAATGCATGCCACAAACAAAACACGCAAAGTTGCTGTAATGTTGGTTCAAGGTGTGTCCTGTCAGAAGTGGATTCAGTCTGAATTTCAGTTGTTGTGTTTCAGAAGCTTAGTCATTCTGGTATGATTTATATAATCTTTCCCACAGTAATTTTGGAATATCCAAAGTTGCAGCAACCTTCACTACCCAGTCCCTTTTTTGCTTGTGTAAACAGCTCTACTTTAAGGAGGAAAATCTAACTGAAATATTTAATTGCATTCCTATTTCAAAAACTGAAAAAGAAAAATCCCTCATCAAAAGAAAGAGCTTCAGGTTGGAATAAAAATGGCTCTGGATATGTGGTGTGCAGCTGCATGAAGGCAGAGTTCTTATGCATTACTAAAGTATTTTTTCCATTTTCCAATGTTTGCTCAGTTGTTATTTTTATAGAAATAAAATGATGCTCATTTGAAATAAAATGCAAGATAATAAGACCCTCGTTTTAGTTCTAACTAAATGCTGCAAAGTCCTTTATTCTAAACCAAAAACTGTCAGCCTTTTGGCATTAATAGAAGAGTGGATCTTTCTTGACAAATGCTCCCATAAATTAGATATTAGCTTTAGTCAAACTCTGTCTTGGGAAATATTTCTACTTGCATATTCAATTGGAAGGACCTTACATGATGCCCTCTTACTGCTATGAAAATGTAGGCTTCTGAGATGAAGGGAAAGAAAAATTTGGCTGAACAAAAGAATATCTGGAATAACAGACCTTGAGCTTACACAGAGATTTCTTTTTATAGAATGTGAGTTTCAGTCACTTTTTGATATGTCTGTCTGCTGCTCTGTCCACCTATCTATCAGTATATCTATCACTATTGCAGTGGTTACATGCAGTATCAATTGGATTTTAAAAGACATAGATCTTTTATATTAGCTGTCCTTTTTTATAATACCTTTTACAAATTTAATCAATGCATTTTAATATACAATATAGTTTAAGTGCAATATACAATAAATATTCGAGCTTCATCTTAAACATGCTCTAGCCTTTAAATTGTTAAAACTGCAGTGCCCTTTCAATCTACTTACATAATGTCATAAAATATACATTTCAAGGTAAATGAAGTCAGCTACTTCAATTTAGTCCCTCAAACTGGTAGTAAATGAGAGGTTAACACTATGGTGCCAAACCCATTATTGAGTAAATTTAGCACCTTGGACAGCTCTGTAAAATCTTTATTGCTTTCCTGACCTGCTCGTCATGTTCTGTCTATGTGTTCAGTGGCTCTCAGCTCTGATTGAAAGGCAATATATTAGATCCCGAACACAAACATGCTCGGGGGCTGCTTCACTGTGAACGTAATGACATGGAGGTGAGAACAATTTTCTGGTCACCGCAATCCAAGCACCTTGCAAGGTCTGTTGCTCTAACTTATAGAGGACTTTTGGGGCTTCTTTGTATGTGAAATTGTAACAGTAGCTTCTGTGGTAATTTAAGCAGAGCTGCAAAGGGTTTAAAATGCATTCAGAAAACAAGAAGTTAATATCTTGAGCATGCCTGTAGTAGCATTTTATTGAGTACTGTTAAAGCTAGATTGCATCTATAAGAACTACAGTCTGCTCTGGAATACCAGATACCACTATTTAACACAGGAGTTTTTGTGTAACATCTACTTCGTACGATCTGAAAATGTCATAAATCAGAAATGCTTTTATTGTGTGAAAATATTATTAAAGTATGAAACTCAAATTTACAGACTCTGACGATGCTGAAACCATTGACTAGCTAGAAAAATTGAATGCTACTTGTCAAGCATATTTTAATAAACCATCATGACAATTAGTTTTATTTATGTGCAATATGATATGGCATCTAGGAACTTCCAATGTTTAAGAACTGGAATGTATTTGATAGTAGGAAGAGCTGCTGTAAGATTCCATGTAATTACCTCATTTTTTAATATGGTCTTCAATCTCTTTTAGATGGATTCTAAGGTTTTTAGCTCAGCATTACATAAATAACTGTGATTGGTTAGGTAGAACAGAAATGACTATTTAAACTTCTTCTTTCTTATTTTTTTTTAGTAATTTGGCATAATGACAGCTTAGGTTAACAATATTCCAAAGCAGTTTGTGGTCTCTGTATCACACTTTATTTTTTCATCAATGAAATATATAGTGCAAACAATTTCTAATGAACTGAAATAAATCCTAGTTTGCAAAGTCGAACACCTGTGCAAGAATTTTCCAGCTAAAATAATGGATTTAAAAAGACAACATTTTTCAGTAACATCTCTGTTCTCTGGTTTGCATCTTCAGTAAGAGGCAAAAAGGGCAACTCAGTGTCTTGATGATTGTGGTAAAGCAACAGGAATTGATTGTATCTGGATGCTCTTTGTAGTTTGCCTGTCCATGATTATGCTTATGCTGCTAACAGTTGTGGTCAAGCTACAGAAAAAGAAAAAAACCCAAAACAACCACCTGAAACAGAAAGAAATTAAAGAAATGAAAGAAAGCCCCCTAAAACCAACCAACAACAACCAAACGAAGAAAAACACACAAAAACCCAACAGAAAAAGTATGTCGCAACTTAACTCCTCAGAATCTGCTTCAAATGTAATGATTTAAAAATCCATCAATTATGTATTACATCTCACTGCATATGTGGAAAATAATTTAAATGTGTGTTCTGGGAGAGGGGTGTGTGCAGCAGGAGGCAAGCCTATATGTTTACTGGGAGTACAAAAATCCTCCATCTCATTTTTGAATTTAGGACATTATATATGTCATAAGTAGTTACTGCAGTATGACAACTATTTTATCTTATATTATAGAGAATTTTAAATTGAAAAAAATGCTAATATGCATCTAAAAGCTTGTCATTTGAAGAGTTGTTCAAGGATTTTTGAAGAGGTTATGGTGACAGCAAAATGAACGCAATTATATCTCTATTTTCTGATCAGAGTCTACAGTATATGAAAATTGAGCATTACTGTTTCTTTTTGGTGTAAAATATGGCTATTGTGTAAAATATTTTAAGTTTAAAAGTTTAACTTTGTAGAAAACTGCAAAATCCTTAGAGCTGGTACTATTTTTGTAAGCTACTTGCAGAAATATACCTTGGTGGATAGCATCATGTTGGTATATTAGAGCAATACTAAGGGGCTGAGAGTTACAAAAATACATTGTTTTACTCAAAGGACAGTCTCGACTGGGTTTGATCTGGAAATTGGGAATCTGCTAGGTGCATTGAAAGAACAGGAAAAACAATTCTGGGTTAATTCTGCAGTGTATCTTTACATTTTCTATCAATCAGGATTGTTCAAGGAAATTTTTCCACACTGCAAAATGTGAGAACACAGGAAATGCTATTGTTGAATGCCAGTTTAAAATACTCTAAGAAATATTAAATGAAAAGGAACAAATAGGAAAATGGAGAAAAAAAAAAATTGCCCAAAATGGAGAAATAATCACAGACTGTTTTAAATTCTGCTGTCCATGCAGGAAATTTCTCTGGGAAGCACTACACTGTTCTGGGCCATTCTCTCATAGTGCGTGTGTTTTCTCCTTGTGTATCATTTTATGTACACGGATCCTACCCTGACCCATCACATCAGGATACAAACCACAGAAGTTGAGAGGTTACATTACCAGTAGCATAGAACTGATTGGATATCTTTTGAATGTGGCCTGCTGGGTAAGGTCACAATTCCTGCAGTATGCAATTAAGAATAAAATAAACACATTGAAGGGATTCATAACGTACTCTGAATGACATTGATTGCAGTAATCTAGTAAATGACCGCAGGATTGTATTCTGCAATAAACCGATGAGTGGTTTATAGTGCAGATGGTAGAGACTATTGAGTGATGTATTTTATTTTGCAGCACCAATGATTCTCACCTTTTGACTTGATTAAGCTTGTGTGAATAGGATGAACTAGTGATTTAACACCATGCAGTGGTTGCTGAGAGTTGTTGCAATTAAGGTGTACCTGGTGGGAAGAAGAAAAAAATAAACAACACAAAACATGGTGAAACTAATAGAAGAGTATAAAAGATTCTAATATTTGTTTTCCCCCCTAAGCTGTTTATTGAACTCAGAGGAATGAATCTGTTTTTATATTGACAGGAAGTAATACTTAAGAGGGCTGCTGATTTAGTAGAAGCACTCTATGGTATGCCACATAATAACCAGGTAAATGCATTCTACTTCAGTAATTCTAAAACATGGCTATTTCTTAGATGTATAGATAGATCAGAGGCTAAAGGTATATGATACTACAGTATGAGACAAGAATAAATATAGAGGGCAATGCTGTATCTGGAGTGGGGTTTAATTTGCTTGTTTTCTTTTTTAAAGGGTATGAATTTAGTGCTTGTAAAAGCAATGAGTTATTAACCCTGGAGGCATTTGCCCACTTTCACCAGATACTGTGTAATATGGGCAATGATATGCACTATGTCTCACCATCAGTAATTTTTCACTCTTATGCTAAAGATAGCTCTAAGGTGGAGTAAGTCTGGGCTCCAGCCCCATTCTGCCAGCTGGTCTTGTTATACAGAAGTGTGGCCGCTGAGACTGAAACTTCCAACTCTCTAACCACAGATGTCAGGATTTATCATGAAGGCAGCAGATCTTACAAGCATTAGCTATCAGTCAGCCAACTGGTTTAGAAAGAAGAGCATCTGGGTTTTGCCTTTGGATGTGGAAATGTTTCATTTTAGTATGTAAGAAAACATTTATCAGAGTCACATTTATTCTTTTCCCCCTCCTTCTTATCCTTTAGGAAATAATCCTGAAAAGAGCAGCAGACATCGCAGAAGCACTCTACAGTGTCCCCCGCAATCACAACCAGCTCCCCGCCCTTGCTAACACATCAGTCCATGCAGGAATGATGGGAGTGAATTCCTTTAGTGGTCAACTAGCCGTCAATGTTTCTGAAGCCTCACAAGCCACCAATCAGGGTCAGGAGAAGACTCATCTTCCTCTCTTTATGAACCTTTTCTGATAAAAGTCAGGGAAATGTGCAGAGCGGTGGAAGAATGATGGTTCAAAACTGAAGGCTATGAGCACACATAGACAGATATCATTCCACAAGCATACACAATGTCTGAATGACACAATACCTTCATGAGATAGGGGTCTTTTTAATGACTTTTGCCCCAGTGTAGGAAAAGCACTTCTGTACATATGTAAATAGCTTTTCCTTCTGCTCAGAATAACACTTGTATTTGTGTTCAAATCCCACTAATTTTAAAAGGATTTCTATCTTGAACATGTACTTAATGTTAAGTATTTGCTTATATATATTCCTCGGTGTGAATCATCTCTCAGTCTGGCCCTATGTAGCATTTATTTATAACACAAAGGTATCCCTTGAATATTTGTCTGTTTGGTTTGGTTTGATTTTGTAAGGATCATAATGTTGGCACTGTTTTTTTTTTTCCCCCACAGTTTTGAAACTTTTCTAGATTTTAAAGCTAGTAAAAAATAGAAACATTTGCAGAGACATNTAACACAAAGGTATCCCTTGAATATTTGTCTGTTTGGTTTGGTTTGATTTTGTAAGGATCATAATGTTGGCACTGTTTTTTTTTTCCCCCACAGTTTTGAAACTTTTCTAGATTTTAAAGCTAGTAAAAAATAGAAACATTTGCAGAGACATTTTCAGAGATTCTCTATTTTTTAAATAAAGTGTTTTTCACTTTGTATGAAATCAATATTGTTTTAATTCCTACAGTTAAAAATTTAAAGCAACCGAGGAGTATTTTTGTTAAAACCTTCTGTGTTTTTCTTCAACTTTTCTCAGCTCTATTTATTATCCAGTGTAAAAAGTCCACTTTGATGAGATCGTGGTGCAAAAAGGTTGCTTTCTAGAAGGGCAGGCAAAATTATTTTGAATTACACAAAATAAAAAAAATATAAATGAGTTTCCACAAACAGCATTTCCAGAATTAGGTTAGGTATTCAAATCTTAACTTGGTGCCAAATTTGATAGTAATTTTCTACCAACACAATAATCAGAGCAGGGCAAAAAAGACAAACGATATCCCACTACTTTGAGAAATATACCCTACATTTTCTGAAGTGAGCAGTGAGCATCTAATTTGCGATGCAGTAAATAAGAGTGACATCAGAAGAGAGTTAACAAAAATCGCATGCTTTTAAGACACCTGAAGTCCATATGTACTCCTCACTGAAAATGTAGGTCATGTTTACTCCATTTCCTACAAACAGCCCTTTTAGAGTGAGTGTTCGTTTGTTAATCCAGTGGTAATCTTTGCTTGAGGGCATGGGTTGCCTGAGGAGCTGTACAGGCTGTAGCCTCCTTCCTCCCTATTTGTGTGCCAATCAGCAATGATCTAGGCAGTGAGGGTTCACTGTGTGGGTTACCTGGTGGTAGCGGTGGTCAGCCTGGCCCTCCCCATGCACACCATGGCTGCACTAGGCTGCTGGCTTGGTAACCCAGAGTTACTTGCTTTTAGCTGTTTGTGTAAGAAACTGTTCTTGGGCTAATACCGATTTCTAAATGTATTCCCTCCCCACAAAAGGTTTTACTCGCAACTCAAGCAGCGTGTCACCTCACGGCTATGTGCCAAGCACCACCCCTCAGCAAACAAACTATAACTCTGTCACAACAAGCATGAACGGCTATGGGAATGCTGGAATGTCAAATTTAGGCGGTTCTCCAACCTTCCTGAATGGGTCTGCTGCCAATTCTCCCTATGCCAGTGAGTATTGCATAGCTTTTTCTATTTTGCTCATTTTCATTAGAAGGAGGCAGTGACTTTTCTGTGATACCAATATTTAGTTTCTATTTTCAGCACCTGAAACAGAGCTTGGTCCTTTCTCTCCTCTCCAAGACACTGACCTTTGAGGAATTCCAAAGACATTAGCGTTGCCAGCTATGCTCTTCTTTGATTTTTTTTTTTTTTGTTATTACTATTAAGGAGGCTCATAGGAACTCAGAAAGAATAATATCTCTCCTGATTTGGGCTGATAATTTCATAGCTTACTTACCTTATACTCTGTAAATAAGAAAAGTCCTCAGTATTGCTGGAAAGCAGGGATGGCCTAAGTGACCTAATGTCTGTTGGAGTGAATCAGAAGTCAGATGTCTGTACACAACTTTTTGTTGTGATGGGTATGAAAGAAAGCTAAAGATATTTGCTGCAGGAAAAATAGTTTTTATCCAGCTGTAAGATATGAAGGGCAGAAAAGTTTACTATAATAAGACTGACATTTCCATAAGCTGCATGATGATGTTTCCAAGACCTCTGAGCAAATAATATGTTCATAACCTTTATAGATATTATGAATTACTAGTAGGCCTAATCTTGATTGCTTATACTCCATTTGCTTTGTAAGTAGGTATTACACTGGCTTCACTGAGAGCTTAGTATTAGTGAAATGTGACAATGGCTCTTAAGAGTTTGTGTTTTACTGTCTGTACAGTGAATGCCACAAAGACGTAAGTCATACAAATCATATATTCCATGCCATAAAGAGCTTATGGTCTACAGTGTCAGTTATGGAAATATTTGTGTATAGGACTAACCTTCTGCATTTGGAGATTAAAGGTTTAGTAACCTGTTTAAATATAAATACATTCCTGTTGGTAAAGGCCTATGAACCTCTTCTGCAGCCTCTCACACAGCACATAGTCCCTGTTCACATGAGAAAATTAAATGAATAGGACCTGCCCAATTACACTGACATTACTCATGTGGCATAAAGGATTCCACTGACATCTGCAGAAAGCAGCTAGCAGAATCAGGCCAAAAGGTCTTGTGATGTAAACAGGTTTATAGGCTGAGACCCTGCTATGGACAGGACAAGCAGACTGCTGAACACACCAAGGTTTACACAGCATATCTTTATTTTAGTGATTTATTCATATTAGTGAAGTATACAGAAATGAATTATTTTGAATTGTGTTACTAGAGTTCAGAATTAAAAAGGGATAATAACCCTTTTCATTCAAGGCTTCTTAGCTGCTGCAAATTTAGAAGAAAATATTTAACCACATAACTAGTACTTAAAACCTGGGAATTGCTAACCAGTTATTATTTTTGTACTCTAATAATAATGTAACATGCAATGTTACAAAGTACCTTATTTATTAAGTTGAATTTACTGTCATAGAATCTGCGTACTCTGAATTCATAATATAAAATGATTGATGGGACATCTCTTTTTGGAAGCAGATGCCAGTAATGCATTTAAAATACTCTAGCAGTGTATTATTCCATATTTATGAACTAAGTCCTCTTCAGAATAGCACTTCACTTTCCAGCCCGTGTTCTCTGTTCTAGTTATATTCTGGGAGGTTTTCTTGCTAGATCTGTCATTCTGTTAATGCCTAATCCATCGAATCAGAAAATGCTTCAATCATGACCCGAAAATTAAAAGGTGGCATTCTTAATTAAATCAATAAACTAATTGCTGTATAGTAGCAATTCAATTTAGGTGCTTTGATTGCTCTCCCTTAGCAAGTACTTCCAGACATAGAGTGACTTCAGACTAAGATTGTATCTGTCAGACTGTGGAACTTTGAACATTTAATTTCCATTAATTGATTTCCTCAGTGTTAACAAATATGATATCAGATTCTCAAATAAGAACTTACATAGGGTGATTTTTATCTACATAAATGCAAATAAAATAATAATTCAAAGCCCAGATGATAGGAATTTTATTCTATAATATGTAATTATTCATAGCCCCCTCATGTATATAAGCAGTTTCCAAACAGGATGAAGAATGAAAGGATAGGATCTTACCTTTGGTCCTTTCCTTTTTGTTGTTGTTGTTGAATAAGAGGGAAACTGGCACTTTTGTCTGAATATAAAAATATTTGGCTTTATTTTCATGAAAAAAAATTCACTTAAAACTTCAGTGATAAATACCAAAGATATTTATCCAACTATCTAGTAAAACAACAGTTTAAGGATATAGATGTTTAAAGACTGAACCTCCTGTATAGTAAGTTTGCATCTTGGACAATCCGTTCAGCCCCTAGTAAAGAGAGCCTTACATCTACACTTATTTAGAAAAACTGAAGACTCTCATTTTATTCAATCTTGTAGTTCAAGCCAAATCTCTATGTGGCATATAGCACAATGGCTTCCTTGCTTAGCTATTCCAGCTGAAATTCCTGTCAGTGGCTCTGACTAAAAAGGTTGTATTGATTGTATTCAGACAGTGGTCATGGATCCTCTGGGAGAATTATTTGTCTTGAGCACTGTAAAACAGGCTTTCATTTTCAAAAATCTCCATCTTGGGTGAGATATGAAATACCAACTCCATTCCTGTGCATAAATACAGTGGTCACAAGAGGAATATGGCAGTTTCCCATGGCACTGAGAATTCTTGGGAAGTGCCCACAGCAGAAACTTTCCCAAAGCTGATGGATACAAGGAAGCTGGAGACTGGCTTGTTTAGTTAAAGCAAAGAAAGAATCTGTAGCCATTGTGAGGGAAGTTTAGTGGTTTCTGCTATCATGAGATAAAAGCATGGTTTCTGTCAGTTATCCACACTTTCTTGTTGTGCAACAGACACAACCAAAGGAGAAAAAAACCCTACCAAAGCATCAATCTCACTGATTGCTTCATGCTCTACAACCTCTATGTGTGTGTATATATATACGGGGGTGTGTGTGTGTGTGTGTGTGTGTATGCTTTTGGAATAACTACTTTTAAACCCTAGTTCTTGCAGGGTTTGAAGAGAAAGAAACCCAACTATTTTTGCTGACTTTTGGCAAGCAGGTCAACTGGGTCACTGCTAAGACCTCTACCTTCTGCAAGTTTGCTTGAAATCCCATAGGTCTTTCTGGAGTAATCCTGCTACAGGGAAAGCATGGCTTAAAATGCTAGCTTTCAAAGATAGTTAAAAACTCCAACCTTTCCAAGGTAAAAATTCCAGATCCAGATTTGTACTTTAACTCTTCTTGCCCACCAGTTTTATAACCTCTGAGTTACCCACACAGTCTTGTGGGTAATTATCCATCTACAGAAAAATGCCAACCAGTAGAAAAGTTTGAAACAGGAAGGCAGGACAGGGTTGTAATAAAAATAAAGAGTTGAAGCAACAGAGAATTAAGGGATTGTTTAAGAGCTTCTAGAATTACTGCTCCTGGACACCTGCAAAACAACTCAAAGCGAAACAAGTGGGTTTCCTTTAGTGATTGATCAGAGTTTGTGAACAACCAGAAATCTAACTACAGTAAAGGCTTTGGCCTTAAAATTAGACCCAGTGCAACCAACCAGAATTGTCTGGTTTCTGCAGCCTGCTTATTATCTAATACTAAGGAATGCATCTTGTGGTATCTTTTTTTCCTCTAGTTGTGCCATCAAGTCCGACAATGGCCTCCTCCACTAGCCTCCCCTCAAACTGTAGCAGTTCCTCTGGGATTTTCTCCTTCTCACCAGCCAACATGGTTTCAGCGGTGAAACAGAAGAGTGCTTTTGCACCTGTTGTGAGACCGCAAACTTCTCCTCCTCCCACCTGCACCAGCACCAATGGCAATAGCCTGCAAGGTAAGTGAAACCAAGTCTGGAGCATAGCTGGCTGCTTTCAAAACCATGAGTTCCTGGTAGTTTGCAAGGCTCTAAGCAACACTGAGTTGTCAAAGGGGATTGAAGACAATGGGGGATCCCTGGTGGTCTCTATACTAAAGTTTTCTCCTGTAAAGAGTAACTGGACTCCACCACTAGCCCACCTATTATCATGCAGATGTTTGGCAACCACCCTATCTCTAACTCTACTAATACTGCTGAATTGAGAGGTTGTGTCTTTTAAAGCACAGACCTACTGTTATGATAAAAACGAGTAATATTTCAGCTTACTAATACCATCCTTTTTCTTTCTTTCCTCTCTTATTCCTTGTTGTCGTCTTTTATCAGACCAGTCTTTTGTGGACTCTAGCAAGTACTCCACTGCAGGGTCTCTCCAGGGGCTGGCCTTCTCCTGAAGTACGTCACTCAATCTTCCCTTCCTTTTTTTCCTTTGTCATAGTACACTTGTGCAGAAATCCTACTGAGAGCAAATAGACTGTTACAGAGCTTGACACAAACCTTTGCCTTTCAGAAATAAACGATGCATTAAAAACTAACAGCAGCATTTCCCAGTTTAACTCATACCAGGGCAAACATTAGTTTCCACTGATTAATATGCTTTTGTGTCAATTAATTCCATAAACAGGACCTTTTTTAAAGCCTATCCGACTGTTAGGATCAAGGGGCTGCTCCTTTTCTGCATTCCAACCCCTTTTATTGAAAAGTATTCCAGCATTAACACCTAAATATGTTTTGAAGCATTGATGCAAGCTGAGAGAGTGACAAACAAAAGCTTGTCAAACCAAGGATGCTACAAAGACCAGCACTGCCCATTCCATTGTTTGGTTCAGGCTGTTTTACAACACTGTGCCTAAGCCTATCTGTGTAATTACCTCACTACACATTAGTGTGCCGAGAGAGACATTTTCATGCTCGCTTAGACTGAGGAGTTTCTATAAGCAGATGCAGCCAGCTGCCTCCAGCTGTGCCAGAGGTGGGAAAGATTTTGCAGTATGGTTTGTGCTTCCCCCAGACCTGAGGTCTGTTTTCCTTTCCACGTGCCTGTGCAGATTATCTAAAGAGCATTGAGCACAGAACAAAATCCATCATTTTTAAAGCCATATTCAGAAGGAGCTGTGCAGAGCAGGGGGAGGATACTTCCACAGACTCCACATGTCACTCTACAGCCTCTGGAAAGAAATGCTGGGCTTGCGGGCATAATGCTGATAGCACTATTAGCAACCAGAAAAATCTATATGCAAGCTGAGCGGAAGGAATTCATTCATAAAAGCTGGATCTATTGTGACTGAAGGAAAGCATTGTTCTCAATGCATTTTACATTGGTGAATTGGAAGGAGGAATCCTTGGAGATATGCACAGAAGAACACAGAAATTGTGAAAATAGTAGGGACATATAAGCAGAACTTGGGTACTTTTGTTCAGGAATTGTTATAAATAGAGGTTGCATCAGGAATAAAACAGCACAAAATTTTCAGGTATCTGTAGTGTTTAGGAGATTCATTTTTGTGCATTTTAAAGATTCGGTGCTGCTGAAGTGCTACGAATTTTAAAGCTAAAAATGTTTCACCTCCAAATTCAAAAAATACAAAAGAAGCTACGAGTTCACTGCGAGAAGCTTTTGAACATGTTAATGTTTTGGGTTGTTTTTGTCTCTTCACCTAGCCCCAGTTTGCTATTGTGAGGGGAGAGAAAAAGCGAGTGACAGGAGAAAGCTTTTTCAGGCACTGTTTTTCCTTTTACAAGACATGGAATTCTCAGATTCCACACACTCAGCTATGAAAAGCAATTATGGTACAAGCGAGAGCACCGGACACAACTGGGGCTCGCTGATTGCCTCCTCATTATGTCACATCCGCATCTGTAATGCCCAGAAACCACACAGATCTCAGTGTTTCCCCTAAATGTTTTCTTTTTTAGCAATTCAGTTTTCATAATAGGAATGAGACACCAAGAGATGGTTCATTTCTAGGTCATCATTGAACTTCTGGGTGAGTAAAACCCACACAGCCTTTAGTCCCATGCCTTCTGACACCACCTGAGGCTTGTAATAATCACTCAGAAATGCACTGCCTGTTGTGTCTTATTGCTTAAATAAACAACCATGTATAAGGAGGCTGTCTTATCTCTCTTGGGCTTCTGGATACATCAGAAAGCAATCAGGCTTACTTTATGTAGCTTAGATATCAGCAGAACTCGCTAAAACACAGCTAGGCTTATCTGTTGTCCTCTTTGCCATGCAATTTTGTAAAGCTCAAAATACATTATTTCTGTAATTTGCTAGCAGCAAATATAAATTAGTATATAATAGAAGAAATAGTGCCCATTGGTGGGAGGTTTTCTACTCTCTGACCTCCTTTTTTGGAGATAGTGTGATCTCATACCTCATAGAATCATAGAATAGTTAGGGTTGGAAAGGACCTTAAGCTCATCTAGTTCCAACCCTCCTGCCATAAGCAGGGACACCTCACGCTAAACCATACCACCCAAGGCTTTTTCAGGATCAATAACATGTTACAGCTGAGAGAACTTGCATGTAGATATAGCACTTAAGGAATAAAAGTAGGTTGATATAAATGAAGACTTGGAAAGGATGGAAATATCAAAGCCTTTAGGCAGAAAAGATACAATTTGGCTTGTAATTTAATTCAGAATTTCAGAGCTCTTCAAAAACAATAATGCTTTGGAAAATGAGCTAAGATCTGCATCTGTATCACTTGTTTCCAATGGCAAAAGGTGTGTGGCTGATATGCAACTGCAGGGAACTGTCTAAGCCACAAAAGGAGGAGTTGCAATTATGTCACCTTTGTTTGGGATTTTATCCGGAGTAGACAGCTGTGCCATCCCAAGAGATAATTCTCGACCACTTTTTGATGAAAATGTTTTCTCTAATGAATCTTTCAGGTTGACAATTTTTTGTTGGAATAATATTTTGACATTTTTCTGAAGCGTAGGTATTTTTAATAAAGCAAACCAACACCTTGGTTTAAAATTCCACTGCATTTAAAATGGGCTGAAAAGAACAAAACATTGAAAGTACTATGCACAGAAAATTAATTATCTGTCTGACTCTGCCCAGTTGCACTCATCACCTATAGGAAGACCCTACCCATTCCCATCTGCTCACCTCCTTGCTTATCTGGACAGTAAAGGAGGGAACACTGTCATTTGTTAACATTGCTTTTCTCTGTGCTATAACTGATGTCCAAGCACTGAAGTCCCACCCCTGCATTCTGCTGTCATCCAGAAATCTCCAAGTGCCATAGTAATATGGATAAAAGTTATTATTCTTGGTTAAGAAACAGAAACAAGTCAAATTGCTTGATGAGCTAGAAGAACTGGGACAAAACCGGTGTCTCAGGTCTATGGCCACAAGAGACCTTCCTATGTTCAGATAGGGAAAATTACTCCACCCTTAGCTGCAAGTGGCTGAATTAAAATCAGTGCAGAATTAGCCTGGCTGACTGTAGCCGTCCCTGTCAATACTTATTTTATTGACTCCATAGAGGTCTGTGGTTGAGACACACATGGCCCTCATGTGAGAGTGACCCCTCCAAGGGCAGAATAAGGAGCAACCACAAAAGTGAGAGCATGGGTTTGCTTCATTTTCAGTTGCCTGTTCCAAGAAGACAGCCTAATTGTGAGGGTTCGGAACTTGTTATTTGAGCACTGATGAAATCAAATCCTTTGAGATTTTTTTTTAAACAAAACTGATGTTGTTTCACCCAGCGTAGATTAAATAGGCAAAGATTCAAAAAAAAAAAAAAAAAAAAAAAAAAAAAAAAAAAAAAAAACC
>NDXB01017782.1:39717-134396 GCA_002631895.1 Agapornis roseicollis
ATATTCAAAAAAAAAAAAAAAAAAAGAAAAGGCAATATTGAATTAATCCTATGATTTGAGATGAGGGAGACAGAATAGGCATGGGTATAACATGAAAATGCATCCTCAGATTAGTGCCACAGTAGAGCCAAAAAAGCCCATGACAGGAAATACCTCAGCAAGGAACATCTAAGACACAGTAGTGTTCTCTATGCTACTCACTTGAGGGTCTTCCTGTAGGATTTAAAGCAGCTTAACTCACCTCTCTAGCCCTTTTATTCTCATTCTCCACTCCTTGAAGAGCTCTTATGTAGAAGGGAAACAATCAGTGCAGTGATTTCACATAAAACCATTGCTGGAAGGATAAATGCTGAGAATTGAAATGCTGCTGTGTAGTTGCAACATGCCACCTTTGAGGATGGCCTGTTGCAAACATGTGGATATGTTTTGCATCCTCACTTTCTCCTCTCATTTTATTTCATCTAATCAGTGCAGTTTACTCGAGCTGTTCTCCCCTTGCTGATTAGACTTGTAATTTTTGCACATATGGTGGTGTTTGTGGAGAAAACATTTCCCTCCTCTCCCCCTCCAACCCCGTATCTGTGAGTCTTTTACTTTGGTTCTGTTCTTATCAATAATGGCAGCTGTAATTAAAGCACAATGAATCAGCACTGGTCACAGGGTTGAGTTCTTCCTTAAGAAATTACATGTCCAGATGTCTAAGATGGCAGGCAGTTCTAACATTTAAATCATGTGCCCATGAAGCGCCGCCAAGCTGAAAGCAAATCTGTTTTCTACCTTTTGGCAAATAACCGTACAACTGGCATTTTAAAGATGCATTGTTGTTACAGTTTTCATCATAAACTTGCATGACTACCCCCTGTGTGGGCGATGTGCTTGCTCACAGTATATCTCTTAGAATGTCTGATCTGCATAGAGTTCCTGGTAAATAGAGAGAGACCAAGCCAGAGGTCAAGCTACGTCAGAGACTGTAAATGTTGACTTTTAATGAGTGTCTTGTCTTTAAGAGACGTGTGATGGTTTCATACAAAATGAGGTTAGGGAGCATAATAAAGAAATACAGATGATTCAACTTAACTTAGCCAACAAAGGAGAAGACAGTCTAAATCAACATTAGCATACAACTCATTCAATATACTTGGTGATGTCTGCTACAAGTGTAATAAAACCATGAGACACCGGTCTGTTAAACTAGCAGTTAAGGACATATTTCAGTTTGAAAATTGAATCTGAGAGTGTAAGTCCTTTTCTGAGCACCTGGAAATACATACGTCAGTTCCAGGGCTGAACACTGAACTTGTAAGAGAAAACAGGCATAGGAGAATGGAGCACTGTTAGTGTGCCTAATGCAAGGAACACCTTACCAGGTCTGTAATATTAGTGGCCTACGGTAATCCAGCCATTTTCTCATATATGGAACAAATATCTGCTTTGCTTTTAAAAGAGTAACAGAATATGTGGCAATGGCTGGGCCAGGTTTAAGCCTTCTGAGCATTTTGAGATTTTGAAACTAAAATCAGAAAATTAAGTTGGGGTCTGATTCTCTCATATGAGGGGAAGTATACGTCTTCTGCAAGAAAAATCCCTAATTTCAGAAGAGTCACTTGCAGTTTAAACTGTTTTCTGATCAGAATGAGGCTTCCTGTGATTACTGTGTACATAGTTGTCTCAACTCAATTATAATTACTTATATATAAATTTAATTCACAGTACAGCAGAGTATGTTAGCAGTAAATGTTAGAAATTCTCTAAAGACATTGGAAGTTGCTTGATAATGCACAAAAGTAACTTTTTTCCCTATCTCTCTCTCTCCCCTCTCCCTCCTCCCCTTTCCTTCTGACAGCTATATCTGGCATGATTGTTCCCCCCATGTGAAAGAATTGCCTTGAAGAATTTTATTAATGAAGAGGTTGAATTCTGCTTCAGAGAGAATCTGTTACAAGTCCCAGAGTGGAACTTTTTACTCAGGCCTTTTTAAAAATAAAATAATAAAAAAAAAAAGAAATAAAGAAGGATCTTACAGTAACTGCAGATTTTTAAACAAAACAAAAATCACCATCCTTGCAAATACTGAAATTAACACTCTCCAATTGCAAGGTGTTGATTCAAGTTGTCCATCCCAAATACCTGGGAGATATATTTATTGTATGTTGATACAAAATCCACTTGGTTTTTTTTTGGGAGGGGTGTGGGGGTAGGGGCTTGCTTTTCTTTTCTTTTGGTTTTTGTGGTTTTTTTAAGGGTGGTTTAGCTCAACACCATTTGTCTTTTATAAATCAGACGGTTACCCACACGACACTAGAGATGGAACTCCACGTTTTTAATTTATGATTATTTTTTTTTAAAGCTGTGTAAAGAAAAATGAATTGGTGTCATTTACATACAAGTCTGTATGGGACAGAATAGAAGTGCCAGTTAGTTTCTCCTAGAAGAATTATGGCCATTTAATTAAGGGTCGGCTCATATAGGTTGCTTATCCAGTGGTGACTTGCTAATATGATGCATTTTTAATGTTCTAATTAAATAGATATTACTCCTTAGAAAGCTGGTTTTTTTGGATGATGAAGGCGGGATTGAGGGTTGGGAATAGCAACGTCTGTCTTTAATATCAGGCTAAATAATTGCGTAAATAACACCACAAAGGAAGTGGGTTAAAAGGAAGGTAAGGATGAAAATATCAAACACATTTCAACTTGAACTGAAAATTCAGTGCCTCTAGATAGAATGCTAAGCCTGCAGGATTAGATGGGCATGGCTCTCTCTTTAGATTATGTGTCAGACTCCTTGCAAATGAGTGGCCTTCTCAAAGTTTAATGTTACCTGAGCTGCATAAAATGCCATTTGGAGTTTGCATAGCTGTCTAACGATGACACAGACTGCAGCCATTCATCACGTGGGGTGTTTTCAGCACAGCCCCACTCCCCTTGACCTGTTTGCTGTTAAGGGGCAGAATGAGACCAGACACTTCTGTGTTTCTGCATCCTCACGATCTGAAAGCACATGTTTTCATCAGCCTCCCACTAGGATTGTTCCTGTATTGGTCGACCCTCTCAGTTTGTATCATAATATATTAAGCAACAGGTAACTGCTTTTGAATAATAAATGGAAACATGAGTTTGGGGGTGGGGGTAGGGCTGTTTGTTAGGAAGGTTTCAAATCAAACCCATAGCTTCTGTCTTACAAAAGTTTTGCTATCATTTTCTGGGAAGTGTTCTTAAAAACTGTTAGTCAAAGAGGCAGCAAAGCTCTGAAGATGCATTACCTGATATTTTTTCTTTGCTGTTGTGTTTTGTATGTAGTTATAAATACTGTAGATTTTTTGTGATTTTTTGCCAAAGTTGTTGTTCTATTTATACATTTTAATGTCTTAAGACAGTTTTTCAATATCACAAAAAATGAATTTTACTGCATATTTTGCAAAAAGAGCTCACTACCTTTAGCTTGCACATACTTGCAAAATTAATTAAAGAAAAAAAAGCGCTTTTTTTTGTTTCTGTTTTTTGTTTGTTTTACAGGGGATTTTGTAAAATATCCATATAAATAATGTATTTATCTTTGGAATTTGTACATTGCTTTTTTTCCCCTGCCAAGTTTATTTTATTGTGTATGTTTGCTATGTGAAAAGTGCTGATTTGTTTGGTCATTCACCGTTGTATTAGCTGTTTAAATGTGATTTTAAAACATTTCATTTATAGGGGTTTTTTTAGCATTGTTTAAAACCATGCTTCCATTTTTTTTTAATTTCCACCCAAAAGCCATTGTCTATTTTTGTATTATTTGTAAGTTAAGAAGTTTTTTCCAATATATGGCAAAAAGTAGCATATTATTCTTGTAGCATTTAGTTATGTAGATTTTAAAAGAAATGTATCCTTTGCTTTTGAGGCTTAACAGAAACTAATGCTGTTTTACTCTATTAATATGCATGGGATTTCTCCCCTTTGGAGTGACGCATTTTTGTGCATTAAATATGGGGAGAAACTTCATAGAACTCAATGAAAATACTTTCTTTCTTAAGTCTGCTTGTATATTTCTCTGTCTTTCACATAAATATAAACCAGCAGATTGGATGCCTTAACAATGCAAATCATATTCATTTCACTTGTACATTGTACTGTGCACCAGAACTGTCAATCATCACTAACATTCTAAGAAAAAAAAAAAAAAAAGGAATTGAAAAGCACAAAAGAACTGTTTTGTTACCTTAAAACAATATAACTTTTTTCTAGTCGAGCAAGAACTCATTTACAACGATGCTGCAACTGTGCATGCTTCCTGTATGAATTTTGCAATGGTTTTCACTAGAATGTCACAGTGTGATCTCTGGGGGGAAGGGAAGAAAACAGGATTTTTTTTTTTTTCCATGGTGAGAAAATAAAAGAAAACTGGAAAATGTGAGAGACATCAATTTATTGCTTCTCTGTATTCCAAGCGATTAATCTAATTCACATAGTAAGCAACAGCACGACAATGTAATCAAATTTAAAGCCATATTTTGTCCAGTGACACCATCAATTACTCTTGTAGAGCTTCACTCAAAGTCATTACGATTTTGACACCAGTGTTAACCATTGATGTTTGTAGTCTTCTACACCAGTGTCCAAAGACCCTTGACAATGAGCATAATTTGTTTTGTTGCAGCTATCTATAGTGATCTGATGAATGGGAATTTATAAAAAATCTCCCCCGCACCACCCTTATCTTTTACAAAGTAAAAGATGCAGCTGTTTACAGAATATGGCTTTAAGTGGAAACATTCAGATTTCAGTTTTAACAAGGTGAAGCTTCACAATGACTGGATTGCATAAAGTATGCCTATTTCCTCACAGTTGTACTAGGATGCAGCTAAAAAGAAGTCATCTCTGAAACTACTAACCTTTCACCTTCTTATCTAAATCTTTTTGAATAGACACACACACTGTACAGTTCTATTGTTAGAGAAACTAACTACTGTAGAGATTGTTATAATTTTTTTGCAGAAATTCAAGCTGTAAAAACTTTTCAACTTTCACAATATTTAATTAAAGTTACTTCCTGTCTGTGAATACAGCTCCTGCTTGTGTCGTTATTTTCCTGCTTCTGCTGGCTAGTAGGTGAGGAAAAACAAAATCTAGAAGCCGCAGGCTACTGAGTTGTCTTTCTGAAATAAAGGAGAAGCAGAAGTTAATGGAATTATGCAGTGAAACATGGTGCATGCTGGTGCACTGAATCTCCTCCTCTTCTGTCACTAACAGATTTCAAAAGATCTTCACTCATAATCCTAAATGTTTATCCTGTTACTATCACTATTTCTTTTCGTTTAGTCTGTTGATTGCCTAAAGGGAAAACTTATTTTTCCAGTGGATTTCAGGAGCATATCTCGCTTTAGGTTCCCAGTTCCAAACACAGTGATCATGTTATACAAGGCAAAGGCATACTAAACCCAGCGCCGGGGGCCAAGGGAGAGCTGAGTTTTCATCTAAGTATTATTTAAGTCAACAGCAACTCTTCCAGGACCAGGTCTTAAGTGACCTGCTCAAGGTGAGCTCCAAGAACTGCACAGAAGTATGTTGAGCTGTAACTAGCTCCTTGACTTGACCATGAAGGAGGCTCCTATAAAGTGTTTCCATTCTGCTGCCCTTCCTAAATAAGTAACAAATCCACCAGCTGCTAAGGTGGCTCTAGGTGTTTCATTTAATTCTGTGCTCCTCTGGCAGGAGAGGACAATAAGGAGCTTTACCTCTAGTAAGTGGAATGGTGACAAAATGGCACTTAACTGGGCCTGAACAGTGGCTGTTATACAGAAGACCTGTATGGGAACAATCAAAAGCCTTTAATCATGACACTTAATGCAAAGCTCTCAGCATTTCCACGTTAGGAATAGAGACATTGGGGTTGCAGTTTAAATTAAATTAGAATTTACTTTAAATTTGTTGAAAATACAAGCAGCTGGAAGTGCCTTCTTGCAATATAAAGTGTTGGGTATCTCTTAAGTGCTTTCAGATCCACTCCAGTAGTTGTTAAAGAGAGCTGCTGGCAAAGTCTGATGTACAATGTGTCTACTCTGTCAGCACAAGAGATCTGTTTCTTCTGTCTGAGATAATTCTCCCGGTTCTCTTTCAAATGGTGTGACTATTGGCAGCCCTTACTGCAGCTGAGAGCTTTATGAGTGCTCAGCTCACTAGAAACACGTGGGATCACATTAGCTGAAAAGCAGTCTTAAAGATTAAGTTCAGGATGTAATATTAGGCAACCTGTTCTAGATGCAGCAGAACCAGAGCTCTGCTTCAGCCATTTGGATACAATGAGAGTACCTTTTTCTGAAATTTAATTTCAGCTGCATTAAAAAAGAAATGGGTGGTGGTGAGGGACACGACAGCATGAACCATAGGGCTTCAGACAGATGATGAAGAAGAGAATGCTAGGCAGTCCCAGTGATGTTCATTTGACAATCTAGACATACCTGGGTGACAGTGCTGTGTAGATTAAAAATAGCTTTTGAATGCCAGAAGAAAACTCTCCAAAGACCAAACCATGTGAGGAACAGATGCAGGGCACACATTCAGGCATGGCTGCAGTAAGACATGTATCCCATGATGGATCGTATACTGAAAGGGAGAGGAGTGTCTTCTGTCATTGCACAGAGAACATGTAGGCTTGGGAGCTGAGGGTAAGGTGTATAACAATATGACCTATTGCTCTCTCTAAACCGGTAGCTTTAATTTTTCAGCAACTGTAACACTCATTTTGACTAAGTAGTTTTCATTTATTTTAGAGAAATCTCAGCAAAATGAGCTACCTTCACTGTTAGTTTCCTGGCCTTATCTGTGTGTCTGCTTATTCCCTTTACAGTCTGTCTCTAGAGGCTCTTGCTTCATCTAATCATTTATGTAACTCTGCTTGGCATCAGAGCCCGTGTATCTTCTGCCATTTCCAAAGTTAGTTAGCTGAAGACACATTTCATGGCATACACATGATTTCCTCAGCTCCCTCCTGTTTACTACCCCTTGCTCCCCAGTCCTCTTATTCACATTGTAACGCTGTCCTAAAGATGGGTTGGAGGCATCCCAGAAAGTCCCTGGTTGCAACTCAGCTCCAGCCTCCTCTAGTTTCATGGGACAGAAGGTTTTGGAAGCACTTTAGCGAATGCCACATTGCCTAAGCTTTTTCAAAAACGCATCCACTGCATCTTAGTTTGTTTGCCCTCGTTACCTGTTTAGGGAGGTTATCACTGAAGCCATCCTTTAGTGCATAGAAAACATTATGTAGTTTTGTCCTGCACCAGCACTGTGCTTTTTAATATCTTCTTGCCTATGTTTATCAGTTCTCCTGTTAAATATATAGCAAAGAAATGCTGCTGCTACAGCCTTTGCTTTGCTGTGCTAAGCAAGCCAAGCTTTTCTAGTGTCATATTTAAGAGAGTTGCCCTCCTTTTTATGGAGAATCCCAGTGGCTTTTTTTTTTCTTCAATTTCATTTCACTCTACTTTTCTCATTTGGGCCTGGGTACGTAGCTCAGAGAGGGAGGTGGGGAGTCCATGAAGACCATCCATCTCATCATCTCAAAGCTGTCACCATTTACTTGCTTATCTCTGTCTACAGCAACATGACAGAAGCATCACTTACTACTTATTTTTTTATTCCCTTCCCAAACACGCTTCATTACCATCATACTGAGAAGAAGTGTGCAAAATCAACCACTGAACATTCAAAGTCCACTCCATACAATAAAGCCACATCTTAGAGATGCTGTGAAGCAGCCAGACACATAGAGCTTCAGCAAGATGATACTTGGTCAGTTTGGTTGCTGCCTCCTTGCCCACCCACCAGCTGTACTCTTTGATGTTATTGTCACTTCCCTGCCTTTCCCCCCACCATTATCTCAATGGGATGCTGCCTGATTTGGGCCTCATTTGACATTTCTGTTTCCTCTATTTCCCAGAAGGAGCTGGTTCTGGCATCCCTTTTCCCCAGCATCTAATGCTGATATTTCAGTAGGGGAGGTCAGGTCAATACTTTAGATAAATAAGTAATAGTTCCAACTCCACAACCCTGTTCTCTCTTCCTCTCCTTGGTGCCCTTGAGGATACAACTAGACTAGAGCTTATGGCACTGCTCCAACATGATTGGCAGGTCATGTGAAAGAGCACACATCTTAGAAAACTTTAATATAGTTGTTCCAGGATGCGAATGCCAATGACTACCCAGGTCACAGCCTAACAACAGGGACTGCAATTCTAGCTGGCTTTTTCTGTGTGGGCTTACAACAGGAATAGCAAATACAATGCCCTAACACATTGATCACATTTTCAAAGAATGACCCAAAATTCATCATTAATGTAAATGTACGTTTGAAGACCTCCATCAAAAAAATTATTTAGATGATCACTTAACCCTTTCCTGAAACATGGCAAACTCTGTCCTACGTATGCTAGTCCAGCCAAACTCTGTTTTGCATAAGGGGGATGAAATTGTTCACTTCCTTTTTCGTTAAAGAATATGAATCCCTAATCTTCCTACATTTATTCATGTCAAAGGGTATCTTATACTGTAAGCCCTTACAAGGGTTTCAGTGGGTTTGCAGCTGGTACACAAGAGACTCACTGTGTTGTGGTGATTCCCTGCAGCCTGGCAGCTCTCGATCACATATGAGAGAACAACAACTGATTTTGACTGTAGGCACATACAAGTGTGCTCTGAAGAGACACAGGTTATCTGCTTGAGAATAACCTCGAGATAAATTTGCCAGTGAGGACTTACTCCCTGTAAGAAGGCAACAGCTCAGACCAGACCTTAAATCAGAAGACACAAAAATACAGGTGTGTGTGTGCATCTCTGTGTGTGTGTTCAGGTGGAAACCTGTGTGAAAGCTCTGGGAAGCAAGCCCCAGGATGAACCCTGTCATGGTTCACTTTTCTGCAGTGTTTAGAGGAAAGGGGAGCACAAACATTGCACAGAGGCTCACCTGGAAGGTAGCTGTGCTGTAGCTTTCATCTCCGCTCCTGCTCAGACCTATACCATCTCTCCCAGCTTTGCACAGGTCCTGCCCACTGCCCCTCTGCCTCCTTGCCCATGCTCCTGCCATAAAGGGCTCTGCCTTCAGCCTCATTTTCTATGAACTGTTGCTGATATTGCTCACCACCAGCCTGCCCCAGGCACTGCCTCACTCCCCCTTCTCCTCCCATTAACTTTGCCTTCAACCTCTGCTGCATCATTGCCTTCTCCTGGGGGTTCCCTATTTATATAGAGGAGAAAATGCAGTTGCTGGGACTGGAAATATTTTGTTACCTTTTTCTACTTAAGTGCGAGGCATTTTTATCTGTGCTCTCTGGAGACTTATGCTACAGTGGGACTGATTTTATCCACTTACTCAATGCACTTTAGTTCAATAATGATTACAGAACTTCTACATAATATATTAGGTATAGCTGATTTCCCAGGGTTTGTAGCCCTCTATCTCCCCAAGCATTTAAAAAGGAATCTCTGTGATAGGTTTGTTATGAATGATACACTCCTCAACAGTCATGATGTAAAAGCAATACCAGCAGTGGGCCGAGAAGGAAGAAGAGGCAAGCATTCAGCTGGAAAATGCCAAAGTCTGTGGATAATACAACCCAACAACAATTACCTGCTTCTTTTTTTCGTTTAATCCTTGCCCTTCAGCCTATCAGTGGCTCTTGGAATCTATGGAGTTCAGGCAGCCCAGGCCGGATTTCCAAACCCTCCTTTCACTGCCTTATCCAAACTGAAGGGTTTGGCAATCTGCTGGCTCCATTGCTGGACTGGGTTGAAATGGTCTCTTTTTCTCACTTGCCTTTTTTTCTTATTATTATTTTAAAACTGGAAGCTGAGCTCTTTAGCTTGCTCCACTCTGGATTTAGCAGCTGGGAGCAAGCCTGTCACAGCCAGCACACCCAGCCCTGAGGTGCCCGATGTTCTTGCAGAAAGCCTGCAAAAGGTTTGTTTTCTTCAACAACAAAAGGAGGAGCAGTGTATGTGGTCATGGCCTCCTTCGCACCTGAGGTTACACTGTATGCCCTGACATCAGAAACATGGTCCTAAACTTTCCTTAGCCTGAGAGGTTTTCTATGCACATATCCAAAACTACAGAGGCAGCAAGGCTTCTCCATCCTCTACTATCCCACATGCTAGTGACCCTCTGCCCATGTTGCTTCTCATCTGCCCGGCGCAGCTGCTCAGCAGCCTGATGGCAGAGAGCATCCAGCTCTGATCCATAAAGCCTGACTCATTCAAAGCTGTCTGAAGTTCTCCACACTGGACTGACCAGCTTACCAAGCACCTTGCTAATAGTACTGTCATCAGCCTTCCCACTTGGTGGTGATGGTGTTTTCTTTAAAACATAGAATCCCCATTTTACTCATTTTTCTGCTAATCTCTTAATTTCAGTAATGGGCTTTGGCAACAAGTTCCACAGGTTCATTGCTGTTATTCCCTTTTTTATTCCTCATGCTATGAGGTGTGTGGATGCTGCAATCATTGCTGCCCAGTGGGAGCAGCCCCAGTGGCCCTCAAGGGACCAGGGACCAGCCGGGGGTGCTGCTGCCTCTCACCCAGCCCCATCAGAGCCACGCAGGGCAGCTCTCATCCCTGCTACAGCCCCACAGTCTCCTGATTGACGTCAGGAAATAGCACAAGGGAAGTTGCTACCAGCTAACAGCTGTTTCAACAGTTTTAATCACAAGGCGAGCTGTAAGATAAATAAATAAATAAAGCCTATGAAGTGACAAAACAAATGGCCTGATATTGAAGACAGATTTGAAGCTTCTGGCTGCCTTCGTGGGAGAGCAGCCTGCGAGCTCCCACCCTCCCTCCCCCAAATAATTAATTTATCACTTAGCAGCACTGTGGCTCTCTGAAGATGCTTGGAGATGGTGTTTGAAGGTGAACTCCAGCCCTCCAGAGGGGCCCATGGGGCTGGGGAAAGAGCCGGTTGGAGGCTGGAGTCTACAGGTGAACCGGCAAGATCACTGGAGAATTTATATCAATCTGCTTGAGCTACCATGAGCCAGCAAACACTATTTTGCTCTGCCATCACAAATCACTGTTATGCCCTTTCTGCTTTAAACACTGTGGATCAGCTATAACAACACTTGTTATTTATTTTATTTCAACTATCACTCTGATTTGTCAGGTGTATTTTTTATGCACAGCAGGTGTACCCTTAATGGGGTTAGGGAATAAACAGAAAATTGATGGGCTTACGCACCCATTAGCTAATGGATTACTAAGCAAAAGGGACTCTGTTTAACCCCACTGCACTTAGCCCACTGTTAGGCATGTTAAAGACTATAAGCTAACAGTCAAATGTCTCTTCATGAACCCAGGGGAAGAGAGCTCTAACTTTAATGCATCGCTTTTGATAGGCAGGTGAATGAATGTGGCTATCATTATGCAATCATGCATCTCTGGAACTATTTATCAGCTGCACAACATGCCCCATGAACCCTATGTGCTCCTGACCCACTGTGCTATGAGCCTGTCATGGTGGTGTACAGAAAGGGTTAAGCAGGCTGAATTTCCCTGTGGGCAGAAGTACTTCCCACGTCCCACTTGCTCAGTGCATGTGTAAAAAGCAGAGCTGCCACTTTGATTTCATGTTCCTGTACCCTAGTGCTACACACCTTGATGTTAGCATCATGCTTTTTGTGCAAAAGCCTGATGTTGACACCAGCTTTAATCAGTTATTTCAAGATAGATGTGCCTCGTTAGCATCAGAACAATGCAATTACTTCCCCTCCTCCCCTCTCTCCAAATCCTGGGGTTTTATTGGCCTATTAATGGTTTGATTTGTTGTTGGTAGAAACAAGAAGGATTTCAACTCATTGATCATATTATCCTACAGATATCTAGCAGAATAAATAAATGGGATAATAAAACCCAAACCATACACTCAAAGGTTACATTTTCTAAATCCTGTAGTGTTCTGCATCATAGTTTATGTTCCCTTTCAACCATAAATACACAGTTCGGTGCAGTACATGACAGCTAAAAAAGGTCTGTAATGTTAAAGGTTATATTTGAGATCTTTTGCCATCTTTCTCACATGGAAACAGGTCATACTAATCCTCACTGTCCACAGAAGCAATAAGGAACAAGCTTCTGACATAGGTGCATAATCAAAAGCCAATTCAAAAGGAGCTTTCCATAAATATCAACTTGATCCAGGTATATGCATGCTTTACTTGAAGCAGCGGAAAAGTCCTGCTGACTTCAATGGAATGGCTCATATGTTTGAAAAGAAATAGGTGCATGCGTGTAGGAGAGGTGAAGGTCGAAGAATAAAAAGCCAAGAGAGAATATAATGTTGTGTTGCTTTCCTCTAAGCAGTGATACAAAACCTCACAGCCAGAGGGAAGCTAAGATCCTTCCCATTTCCTTTGTCACTGCCTGTCCCTAGGATGCTTTCAGATGCCCCTTACATTTAGCTTCAGAGGCCCATCTGAGTTGCAGGGTTGCTCAGCCAGAGCTCTGGGGGATATGGGATACCTATGACAGAGAGAAGGGATGTAGCACTGATCATGGCCTCTCTTGGTTTTGCCTTGTTGCTGGTCTTTTCCTGGAGCTCAGGATAAGGAAATTACTTCAGTCACTGACAGACAAACAGATAAGCTCTTCAGCTGGCTTAAGGGGGATGCTGTAGTGAATGCCACAAACACAGTGGCAATGGCAGAAGACACTGGGACTTCTGTATCATCAAAATGACAGGCCTGGGTCCCTCCATACTCTAGAGAGCAGTGATCAACCAAAAATCTACTAATGCCTACTGGAATGGGCATCAAACCAGAAACTGCTCTGTTGCCAACTCAGAATGAAGCTCTGTAAGTATGAAGTGGTTCAAGTGAATCATGGATACAACTTTAGCTCTAGGTTGTAGACTCTGTGTTGGAGATTATTTAATTTATGATGGAATTCATCAGTGTCAGTCTAAAAGGCTGGAGCAACATAGCAGCAAGCTTGTTAACAACAAAGCAATTATTCTACTCGACTTTTAGACCAAAGAGATACCCAAAATACTTGCACCTGTTTAATTTTGATTTCTTATTGTTCCTTCCATGCTGTAGCTGAGGTTATTTTGCAGCAGCTGTCAGTCATAGCAGTAACAACTTCCACAGTAGCAGCTTCCATTTGGCACGCTCACTATACAGAAAGTGCTGTGATGGAGTAGAAGGGGTTTCTTTCTTAATATCATCTTCCCCTAGGATAGACTACCTTGCCCTCTCCAGCAGAACATGCTTGGATCACTCTGCAGAGTTTCTGACTGCTGCTTTTAAAAAGGTGTATCTGTTTGTTTCTATCAACACATTTCAGCTCCTCTGGCATGCTGTCTTTGCAGCTCTAATAGAGACACTTCACATGTAATAGGGTCACACAGTGATCCTCACGTTCGATTCCATTACTATCACCGTGTTAAATTGAAACAATGTGTGTGCATCAGATTTCTGCAGTGCAGGGAAGCTGTAGCATCTACAAGTTTTGCGATGTGATGAAGCTAATGATTAGGATTTTATTTCCTTGGTACCACATTCAGGTGGCAAACTCCTGGAAACCCCTTCCCTCGTTTCCTCGCTGTCTCTTTGCCTCTCAAGAGCTTTCACCAACAGATTGCTTTCATGTTAAAAAAAAAAGTCATTCTACCAGTAATTTATGGAAATTAGAAAAGTGATTAGCATAAAGCTTCTGCTTGTGATAGTGGGGTTACAAAAGTGGGTTGATAGGTAAAAATGATCTCCTTAGTGATAATTAACTTTGATCTCTTAAATAACTGTTAACTTTCATAAAGAAGGAGAGTACAAATGACATTTGCATCATGGCAACTGTAAAAAGGCAGAACATAACTTTCATTGAAGATTACATGATAAGCTCTGTTCTCAAAGAAAATATACTCATTTCAAAGCAAAATCACATGAATTGTCAAGGACTGTTGGGTTTGTTCTTATACCCTGTGCTAACCTGAGTGCACTGAGATGAGACATTGCATATGCTTGTGTGAACAGTTCTGTACACGCATGTAAATGATATATATTTATCTACAAGGAAATGACAATGCATGCTGTGCTTAGCACTTCTATGAGACCATTCATCCAAGGACTTCCAAGTACTTTATAAACATTAATTCATTCTGACTATGTGACTGTGAGTTAAGTAAATATTAGCCTTATTGCAATATTATTGGGAAATGGAGAGACGTAGCAGTGAAGAGACTTACTCAAGGTCAGCAGATTATAGCTCAAATGCTTAGCTTCTCATTTTGTGAGCAGCCATGGCCTGTTGGCAAAGCACATGTCTCTGGCACTGGAGGTTTCCTATGCACTCCTCAAATTTGCTTTGAGTACTGTTTGGAAGAATTTCCCATTACTATTTATTTCTAAACAATTTCACAGTGCTCCTTTGGGGCACATAGTCCTACCAGCTCTGTTCCATAAATGGGAAACTGAGGCAAAGTGGTAAAAACAATCCAAAGTACTCACCAGATGTGAACATCCAGTTTGAGAAACCAAGGGCCCAGCAGTTTCATCCAGAACATCCCTCAAGGTGTAGTTCCCAGTTTTAGCCAGAAGATAAGCAGCTGTTTCTTGAGTTTTATGGACTCATTAGAAGCCAACTCTTCAAAACTGAAGCTGTAAAATCCCACTTGGATTCAACATGCAAGCGCAGGAGAGTTTTTGAATCCCAGTATACCAGACATCAGTTGTGAATCCTTTCTATTGGACCTCAGACAGATTTACACAGGTTGCTGGGACTGAGATAAAGTAAGTATAAACCATAAGTTACATATGACATGAAACAGGTAACAAGAAATGCACACACACTCATACACAAGGAGGCTAGATAATTGTAAGTAGCAAGATTAAAAGGATATCTTGATATACAAATCCTTAAAGCTATGCAGCCTCCAAATTTTTCAGTTCATGGAAATCATTTTGGAACCTTTCTTGCACACTTAAAACTCCTGGCACGCTGACTTGTTGCAAAAAACCATTGCAACATCTCAATATCTTTCTTCACTAGCTCCTCCAGATACAGTATACACTGGCCACTCTCTGCATCATTTTATCTTGTCATCTCTTTTCCTTTGATATGCATGAAGTTAAAGGGAATTGGCAGTCTCCTAATTTCTATTTCTTCCCAATGTCATGGGAGAGAGGAAGGGGGAAAAAAAATAATTTTTAAAGCAGCTTTTAAAATAAAAGAAAAGAAAAAAAAATTTACAGCACTTAATAGGCCTCCCTTGCAATTTAAAACCTGATTTTCAGAAGCTCATATATTCAAATCTCCAAAGCCTATTTGAAGGCACATCTGAAGGTGCACCCTGCAACCTGTGTGTAGCAAACTCTTTTGAATCTTGTCCTTGAAACAAAAATTAGTGCCCCATGGGAGCTCAGCAGTGTAGACAACCACTAACTGCAGAATGACTGAAAGCAGAGCTGAGAGTCCTTGCAGCCGGGAGGGAGAAGGGGATGAGAGAGTGAGGGAAGATGAGAAAAGCCTTCAGGAGCCATTTGGGAGACACTCACTGGGAAGAAGAAAGAAAGACATGCACTAAAAACAACAGAAACACAGGTGGAAATGGCCTATTGGGAAATCAGGCTGTCAACAAACAAAAGCCGAAGGCCAGAAAGCAGTTTCAGTAGCAGCCCCTGCTAACAGGGCTTCAGTGTTCAGTAAATAAATTAGCAGCAGGTTTGACTGTTTGGAAATTAGTAGTGACATGATGAAAGGAGCAAATGACTTGCTTTTATCTGGAGTGGAAGCACTAAACTTCCAAAGAAATCCCTGCTTGTATAAGGAGAAGCAAAGATGCTTATATCAGCTTAGACTCGAACAACAATAATATCAGAAAAGTTTCATTTCATTTACCAGAGGCTCAGAACTTTCTTTGTAACTAATGAGACCTGTGTCCCTCTGGGCTGCTTCTGACAGTATTTCTCCTTTGAATAGTTTATCACCAAGAAGGTAAAAATAACACAGGTTAGGTAGGTAGATAGACAGATAGATATCTAGATGTTGAAAAAAAGAAGTAGATTTGGGACATTAGATCAACTCTTCAATTATTGTAAACTGGGAAAGCTCCCTTGGGAGAAACTCCAGTGATTTACTTCTGTTGAGAATCCGATCCTGTTTAATTAAATGGGAACTAAATGAGGGACTGAATAGTAAACACTTCAGCACGTGCTTACACATTCAGCATGTGCCAAAGTCCTATTGATTCCATTGGATATAATTTGCTTAAGCACTCCTTCCCAGTAAGGGTTTCTACTGAATCAGGGCCTCAGTTACTGGAGCTGAAGGTTTATTGTGTCAGGGACATTAAGAAGGGGCTCCTTTCCCCCATCCTCATCGCTTAGATATAGTTGGATAACAAACAACATTGCAGCCTCCAAAGTGAGCAAATATTTACATAAGCTGTGCTGAATGTGCTTGAAATGGCAACAGGTCCAGAAGCAAGCTTGCATTCACAGTGGAAAGCTGGGATATCTTGGGGAGTCCTTTGATCTGGTGGTCCATTCTACTGTCCCAATGTTTGTGGGTTCACACATGCCAATGCCAGAGAGGCAGGATTCCACTGTGCCTAGCTCTTACCATTAGTTCTTACCACAAGAAAAGGTAAACTAGCTGCAATGCTTCTAGGAAAAACTGACAGTGAGTTGCAGCATCCCTCAGGGATTAGTACTGGGACCAATATTGCTTAATGCCTTCATTAACAAGCTGACGATGGGATGAGTGAGCTCTCAGCAAGTTTGTAGGTGACACAAAATAGAGGGGAAGACAGCGGTTGATATGCCAGAAGGTAGGGCAACCTTTCAGAGTGACTGGACAGGCTGGAGAAACCTCACGAAGTTCATCAAAACCAAATACAAAATCTTGATAGGCAACAAATTCTGATGAGTGCTGGAGCTGAGTAACTGGGGGAGCTGAGCTTGCTCAGCCTGGAGAAGATAAGATAAAGGGGAGACTGTACAGCTGCCTGCAACTGCCTGATACAGAAGAGATAGAGTCAGATGCCTCTTGGAGGTGCAGAGCAATAAGACAGGAAGCAGTGGACACAAGTTGGAACAATAGAAAGAATACAAAATTCAAGAAAGGTTTGATTTGTTGTCGTTAGGGTTTTTCTAACCATGAAAGTGATCAAATACAGGAACAAATTGACTGGACCAACCCGATCTGATAGAACCTGCTTTGAGCAGGAGCTTAAAGCAAATGACCTCTGTAGTCATTTCCAATCTAAGTTGTCCCACAATTCTATGCAAAAAAAACCTAGCAGAAATAGTGAAGATTATGTGGAACCATACAATAGCTGGTACAGGTCTGTGAAAAGAAGCTCAGGCCCAATTATACTGAGAATTTAATTAATTAAAGCAGACATAACAGTTGGATTTTTAGTAATTGTTAGTTTAGTGCTACACATGAACTCAATAGGAAAGCTGGAGTTACATAGCCTGCATAATAACAAAATAAGGTAGACAAAAATCTATCCTACTGCTAGGAACCAATGAGCTATCATCAATGGTTTTATGTCAAAAGAGAGAGAAGTATCAATTGGTCTCCCACAGGGAATGATACCGGAGCCAGTATGAATCAATATACTCATTAACACCCCAGAGAAGAAAGTAAATTCAACAACCACAGGATCTGGAGAAGATTCAGTGGAATGGTGGGGATATGGCAAAGGAGGTAGGTGGCATGTAAGAAATAGAATTGTAGCTAAATGATATGTAGATTTCATCAGAGAAATGAACATTTCATACTCTGTATATTCAGGGAAATATTTTACAGCAGATAAATATAAAATACAGGGGGGTTAGTGCCTAAAAGCACCTCTTCTAAAACACCCCAGGTTAGACAACTGCTGATTTCTTGCACTATTACAAAGAAATGAAGCAGTGTATGAGTCTTGATCCATTAAAGGTCTTGCAAGACAATGTGTTAAATTGCCACTTAACAATGTGCTTGATGTCAGGTGTGAAATACCATAGCCAAATGTCACAAGTTATTTTGATTGAGAAAGATTAGGAGAGAGTGACTGAAATTCTGCAAACTGGATTCGAACTTAACCCATGTGCTTCACAGTGACTTCCAGTAAAGATTTTAAACTATTTAAGCATATGGCAGATGAAAACTGCACTAATGATGATAATGGAATAAGATTTGACTTCCTATGGTTTGGTATTGAAGGTAATGTAATAGAAGGTACACATAGTATTTTTTTCCCCATTTTTGTCTACATCTTCTCCAATCTTATTCCTGGGATTTTGAGGCATGCACAAATGTGTGTATATATATATATATATGCACATATATAAAAATTTGCTCCAAGATCATGTTGCCTGGTTGTCTGAGNGTATTGAAGGTAATGTAATAGAAGGTACACATAGTATTTTTTTCCCCATTTTTGTCTACATCTTCTCCAATCTTATTCCTGGGATTTTGAGGCATGCACAAATGTGTGTATATATATATATATGCACATATATAAAAATTTGCTCCAAGATCATGTTGCCTGGTTGTCTGAGTGAGCTGACCCACAGATATTAAGCCCATATTAATCTAAAATGTCTTTCATATCACACAGGTCAGAGCATTCTCCTCCATGGGTATCTCAATTTTGGGTTGTGTTTGGTTATTTTTTAGAATATAGTGAAAATCTACTCCAGATTTCAAGCCCTCATCTGTTAGAGAATGCGTGAAATACCTTGCCCAAATACTGAGCGTGGGTTTATTTATTCTCAATCTGAATTGGCTGTTGTAGCCTGCTTGCATCAGAAATATTTTTTCTCACGTAGCTACCCAGTGGTAGCATTGAACTCTGTAATACATTACAACTACCATTTTTCTAACATATGCTTGTAAACTAGGAACTTGTATTACTCCTGTTTAAACCCATGAAAACTCCCATGGACGTTAATGCAAGCAGGACCTTATATTTATTCATCGAATTCTAGAACCGTGTGATAGAAAATAAGAAATCTTTTAAGCCACAGTTCTTAAGGGTATGTTGCATGGTGTTTGCTGTTCAACACATCACAGCCTCATAGCCATATTAGTTGTATGAATGGGATAAGATTACTTGGGCAATTTTCCTCTACATTAGAAACAAATCGCAGCTAAACCTCTGCTGGCTCCATACATTTTAAATTCCCATTTTCTCTCACTAGAATAGAAAAATAAATACATAGATAGCTGACCAAACTTAGAGAGTGTTCAAAGCAATAAAGTGCAAATTTTCTCCTGTTAAAATGTGAACAAAACAGAAAACCTTTGACTGAGAGGTAACTTCAGAGATAAGTAGTTAGATAGATGCTATAGACAACAAGACACAAACAAATTAAATCTATTCCACTGAAACAGTGATATAATTTCCCTCCAGAGACTATCTAAGACTGACAAAATAAACAAAGAAATAACATGTTTCTTAACTTGTGAAATGTGACAGTCAATGGCAGATAGCAAAACAAAACTAAACAGTGCTAGAAGTTCTTAGCACAAACATGCTGTTCAGAGACATTGCAGCTCTATTTTTCTTTGACTTTAACCTCCTGATAACTGTACTTTTTCACACCTTCCTCCTCTGAGGCTTTTCATCCTCTTTCCAGCATGATCCTCCTGCTTAAGAAACATGCTGCATGTTTATTTTGAGGGACAGACTGATGGTTGATATTAGCACATCTGGGAAAGAGAGAGCTGTTAGCCTGGACTGTAACGACACCTCTGAAGGCTCTTTGCCCAACAAAGCATGCAGGAACATGCTTCAGTTTGGCTTTGATGGCAGATAAGTCCTTGCTAAGTGCTGAGCACGCTTTGAAGGCACATGGCTGGACATCTGTGTTCACTTTAAAGTGTTATAGTTCCATGGCCAAAGAAGGGACCCTTGGTCCATGACCTGCTTGGTCATCAGGAAGTTCTGCCAACTGAATTTTCAGGCTTTCCACAATGACAGGAACCTTTTAATGGTTCAGGTAAGTGTTGAGATTTCTGTATCAAGAATTGTGCTACCCAGCATAACCTAATGACTTCAGAAGTCCAAAAGAAGTATTCTGAAAAACAGAGTAAGAGAAATTTTAAGCACTACTGAGGTGGCCATCTGTAAAAGCAAACTCTAGAGACAGAAGCAAAAGCATGAGCATGCCAAAGTGCAATACGGCGCTAATTTTCGTGTTACTCATAGCTATCATTTTCCCATGAACAATCTGTATATGTCACTTACAAATATCTCATTTATTCCCCATCCTTCATATAGACATAATAATCCTTTCACTTTATTTTAGTTGATAGTTTGCCTTTAAAATGTCAGGTCTTTTCCCTTCTAAGTTGCAAATTGCTTTTGTACCTAAAAGTTTATAACAAAAAATACCTTAGTTCAGAGCTGCGTAGAGGCTGCTGATAGAAAATGGATCCTTTCACCCCAGCAGATGGTCAGAAACCAGTCCCATTCTGCAGCGGCAGTCTGCTAATTACTGAAGGTGGGGTTCACCTCCAAAAGTCTAATTTTAAACATGTGATTTAAGCAGCTTCCTCATTAGCTGCTTTGCAAGCAGCAGGTCTGAAGGACAGCTCACCTGGCTTATGTTTCACAATACCTTCATTTCAGCCTAAATGATTTGCCAAGGTCCAACAGGAGACTTTTGTCAAGCAGGACTGTCCCCATCTCTCACTAGTGCCTGAAAAGTCTTGCAGGAACCTGGTCTCTGAATGGCTAAAAGTGCAAAGTGGCCTGTTCTTCTCCAGAAGGCATTTTAGACATTAAAAGAAACATGGAACATGAAAGATGAAGCAATGTAGAGCCCACTACACTGGTGGAAGGAAAGTGAGATGAAGCCAGCAGGTTCACTGCCTGTTTCTGAACAGCATTTTGTGGGTGAGTGGTGGTCCAAGACACATTTAAAGGGCCAAAGACGGGTTACGGAGCAGAGTGAAAGATGTTGCATGTTTCCAATCAAAAGTTTTATGATAAAGCTTCATGGCGGTCTCTAAGAAATTATGAGGTTTGAAATTGGTGCAGCGCTCTCAGCGTTTTGGGGCCATGGCAGTGCAGGCCAGCTTTGCTATCAAAGAACACTCCCTTCATGGTTCTCAAGAGACCAACTTCTATCAGCCTGCCTTTGCTTGCTAAAACAATAATGAAAAACACACAACATGAAACAGAACAGCCACTCAGTAAATCACATTTTGGCCTGATTTTCCAAGGGTGCTGAGTCCAAGTGGCTTCCATGGACTTTAGTGGACCAATTTTGGTTTGTATCATCCTGGAAGTCTCCAGCATACATGGCTGTTTCTTCTGCCATTAAAGAGCATCCACTGTACATTTTAATTAGATTTTCTAATTGTGTTCTGCAGCCTATTTCCATGCTAAATAATAATTCTGAATTACATAATGTCACATTCCTTTCCACCCCTCACCTGATAACAGCAACAAGCTCTGTATCTTAGAGACTCGCACATTTATGTTGGCACTATAGGAAATACTAATGCAAACTGAATCTCTTCTGTGTTCTCAAAGACTAACAAACACCATTCATTTCCTACAGATTAGTTTCAACCTAACCAGCATTTTGTTGAGCCCCAAAGAATATTTCATTTATTTAGATAATGCCGATTGCTCACGTATGAGCAGCAACTCATTCAGGGAGAAATGAAACAGACCCTTATAGCTCAGTATTTTTGAAAGGAGGGAGAAAAAAAATCCAACAACAACGTGGAAAGTATTTTATACTCCAAAGACAGCACGTCATTATGGTAAGTGGATCTATTGCAGTGGATAACGGAGAAGGTTTAGTCACACAGTGGTACAGATACATTTGGAATAAATATTTTACAGCATGTTTTGCAAAGCTGAAACATGTTTAACCCCCCCCTCTCCTCAATGATTTGTGTTCGGTACCATCATGGCACAGGATGAGTATTGCATCAGTATGCCAGGAGCAGCCATGCATAAGGGTTACTGTGGAATAGATGAGATTTTGCAATAAAGTGGGCAGAGTCATTCCCTGATGGAAGTACATAAGGGGCTGTTCATCTGCATGCCACATCATGAAAGAGCATGTCCTCTCTTCTCCACCTCTCCAGCCTGCACACACTCAACCTTTTGGGTCAGGTATGCAAAGTTTATGCCAACAGGATGGTATGAAGCCAGCCTCTGATATTCTAAGGACAGTCATGCTTTCGTCCTGGGAGAAATGCTCAGCCAAGTTGGAGGGGAGGGTCCAGAGAGAGGAGAAAAAGAGGCATTTTCTGCACTTTCTCTGCTCCAACAAACCCTTGGCCAGATGTGTTGGTCATGGGCCAGTCAGCTGCATTTAGCTGATGGGACCGAGCAGCCAGAAAGAAGCTGCTGGGAGTATGGGGCTGCCAGCACTGCAAAGATGAGGAGTGTTATGGGCTCTAAAGGCCTGTTAGTCCCCCAGTAAATCTGTGTGGTGTTTACCCCTTCCTTCTCCTGCATCTTGAGTTTCCTCTTACTGGAGACTTGGGTACTCAGCTATAATAACAGCATAACGGGCTTCAAGAAAATATGTACATTATCCGCGGAGGTCTTGTTACAATGGCATTTAATGACCCATAAGATTTAGTAAACACACAAGCTCATTTTGTGTGAAAAAACAGAACTGGAAATTGGGCTCAAATAGAAACCTCAATGTGAAATTTATTTATGAGTGAGGAAAACACGGGTGCAAAGGAGAGGAGCTGGGCTAGCATACAACTGGGAACAGAGGGTGATCATAAAGAAAAGAAAGAGAGAATTAGAATCATAATTGAGAAAAGCAGAAATAAAACAAACAGTGAGAGAGCCTATCCTATTTTCTGCAAGGTCTACTCTTTTAAAGGGTGGGCATTGCTGTTGCTAACACAAGGAATTGGTTTCTCCCAAGCTAGAAAAACATTTGGATTTTTTTTTTCCCTTTTTATTAATCATTGGTGGTGTGGGGAGGGGGAAACCCCCTGAGAATTCAGTGACAGGGAAAGAAAAAGGTTTGTGAATTCAGGCTGTTTACGTACCTAAAAAGCAATATGATTGATTTGCAAAAACCTCTCGCTTCACAAAGTTCTTCCATCTCTAATGAGAACTAACAGCATTTTTGTCCAGCTTCCCTGCAAAATATTGTTCTAGTGCTGAATCCATCAACAAAAATGGCTAAGCATTAGCTTTCTTAATGGCCTCTGGTTTCACTTGCCAGCAACTGCAGATGGAGTGGGCTAAGCAGGGCTGGGTCTGAAGCATGCTGGCCTGTTGCAGATCTCAGCTGCATTTTGCTATATTAGAAGTAAGACTGAATAGTGGCTTTTTAGTACAATCTGACACAACTTGTTTTAAAATCACAGGGCATTTCTAGCACTGGTAAGGCACAGGTTTCTAATCCTTGCACAATTTAATTGATATAAATCGTTGCACAAGTGAATTCTGTGATAAAGTACAATAAACAAAGGAAGAAAAAAGTAAAGGAGGCGGCTGTGGTAAAAAGGGTTCGTTCAGTACTGACTGTAGAAGTTGTGGATTTTTTTTTAGTCTTTTTATCTGTTTCTGTCCTTTGAGTGTGTGATTACAAAATACCCTCACCTTTACCTGCCTGCAAGAAAATATAACCTTTTCCCTCCCTCTCCCTTGTCTGCACACTCTTTCACCCCTCTCTTTGAAGAGAATCATGATGCAGTCATACTAGTCTCCCAATCAAGTTTCCAGATGAATTTGTTATTTCCTAACTTTTGACCTCTGCAGGAGCAGCTAGAAGTAGTCTGATAACAGAACCCTATTTTCATACGTTTTTTCTGCTCTACTTTGAAAGCCCCTGAGATTAAGACACTTTAGATCAAGCTTGAAGAAGAAGCAAAAGCCCGGGGACTGATCTGAATTTATGTGAACTTCTGGGACCTTGTGAAATCTGCATGTTCAGTCACAGCCCCAATATTTTTCCATTTAACTGTGGGCTAAATAAACCTGACTTCCCCTCACCATGCACGGGGACTCCATTTTTTTCCAAAAGTACATAATATTCTGCTAGAGACTGCCAGGCAGCTGAGGCTGGCAGAATAAATCTAACCTGAGAGCAAAAAAGAGTAATTCTAACATCTGTTCCAGTAAACACAGATTAATAAATATCCCTCAAGAACCAATATCTAAGCATCCTTCTTTCACCTTTATCAATGAGATTTCAGACCAAGGAATCATAATAGTAGCCTCCACAGAATTCATTAACTTCTTGTTATAAAAGGTGTTTTATGAAAAATCCTCTTTTCACACATTCAACAACCTCTGGATTAGGAGGGAGAGAAATATGTTTGAAATAACAATTATAGATGTTCATTGTAATAGCTTTCCTTTTATAAGCCACTAATGTCTTGCAGTCTGCATTAGAATGCTCAGATATTTTTCCACACTTGAAGAACTTTACACAAAAAGCCACATTTCAACAGTGAAACACCCCAGAAAGCAATGGGCTTGTAAGGAAGTAGAAGTGGAATTCTGCTAAAGAAACATGACACACAGCAATTGGCACTGTGTTTGCATTACACAAATAGAAGACGATGAGCAGTACCTGTTAACAGTTTCTAGTAACTACAGAACTGAACTTCATACCAGTTTAGTTCCTATTGCGTTAAATAGAACAACACATCTTAGAAAGTTTTGTTACACAAGAGAAGATTTAAGAATTTGCAACACGTTTGGTACAGATAGCACTGTGGTATGAAGGATTCAGCATCACTCATTTGAAATGAGCTTCAAACCCACCAGAGATGAGCACTATGTCTTTTGCAAATGGATACTTTTAAAGTAAACTTCATACAAGTGAAACTAATAGCACCACTGTGCATTTAACATGAGATTTTGAACTCATCTAACACCAAACAATTAATCAAAGAGAAGAACACATACATATTTCTACATTTCTCCTACTAAAATATGTGGATATATCTGTTGTTTGCCATACTAAGTCAAAAAGTAAAGCATGTTTTCAGTACTCAGCAGAACAACATCTTAAACCAAAAGCAGTGTGGAAGTTTGAAAATGCATGTAGAAGTTGTCAATTGTCATAAGAAAGCAAAAAACCAAGAAACAATTTACTGGTAATAAAAGATAGCAATGTTATAATATCACTCTCATCTCCTGCACTAAACTTGTTTCTCTAGCAGTTATGGCATGTCAAATTTAATATGCTAATATTACTTTCATTATTAGATGACTACTAGGGTAGGAAACGTTTGAGTCTTGACAACGTAGTGCAGGTTATACCTCAACAACAAAATATTGCATTTTAAAATTATATGTATCATATAAAACGTATAGATCATCTGAATGTCACATCTGCTTGACTTTTATTTTTTTGAAGTCAGGTCCCTGAAGAATTTTTAAGAGTTTACGATGAATGTGCTTTTATACCTGTTGTCTGGGTAAATCCACTCTGATAAAAACAGCACCTGCTCTAGAGAAAGGTAACCGCATGCTCACCAACCTTTAGAACAGATCTATATAGTAATAGGAGGCAAACTTGTTTATTCACTATTTGAAGCATTCCTTTTCAGCCTCCAATTGTTAAATATCGAAATAATGGAGTTCCTGAAACATTGATAAGAAGCTGAAAATCATTTCCTAATTTACAAAGAATTGTGCTAAAATCCACATTGACAGACAGTATGGTGTAGATCTTCATAGTTGCTGAAATGTATGCCTAGTGGTTGGTACCTATCAAAAGGGAAATTAGAATAAATGAATATTTAAATATTTAAATTTTCTACGATATGTTTGAAGTGCATTTTCAAAGCATTACAATCAGATTTGAGAAACCAGTACTCAATAGGTTACAAACTCCTTGCTGAAGAGTTTCACTAGCCTCCCTGCTCCCACCTTCCACTCATTAACAATCAGAATAGCTTTTACATGCGATAGTGTAATTGTAACCAAATCCAGGCTGCACTGGCTGCTTCTCTCTAAGTTTCTAAGAATCCCCTTTGGCTGACCTTTGGTGGCCGGTAAAGCACAGTGGAAAGGAAACAAAGGGAAGCAATCCTGAGTTGGAGGGAAGAAAGGGGATATTGAATGAGATACATTTCTTTCTCTGGAGGGCTAAATGTCAGAGATAGGTGTAAGAGTCAATACCTTCTTTAAAAAAGATGTATTTTTTGCAGAGGTGACTAAATTTACCTATCACACAAATATGTGCATGTGTATATGCATATACATTTGTGTGTGAGTATACATATAAATATACACCTGCACATATGTGTTCTTATCTCAGTTTAAAAGAGAGCACACATTGAATTAAAAGTCCCTGCATAACCACACATGAGAGGCTCTGTTCCATGAAGCAAAATAAAAAAAGATGTCCCCATAGGCTGGCAACATGAGCATAGCAGAATCTAAACATCCACCTATGTTTAACTGTTTCTAGTATCATAATAAACCAGATTATCTGCCAAAAAGTCCTCTCATGCTTCATTAAAAAAAGGGAAAAGAAAGAAAAGAAAAAAAAAAAAAGAAAGAGTAATCGTCAGTAAAGACAAGAAATAAAATTTTACATTGAATACTTTGCTTATCTTACAAAATTATTATTATTTGCCTTCTTAGTTACTCCTATTCATCAGGGTGATGTGTGCAGATTGTGAGAATGCCAAACATTGCCTGAAAACTGACGAGTAAGCAAAAAAAGAGCTGCTCTTTAAACCCTTCACAGTTTATAGCCACATTTACATAACATTAAATAAGTCAACAAAGGCATCATTAGCTCCCATTAAAATATGAGCAACGAAATTTAAACGAACAAGACAAGCTAATTGGTAAGTAATGTTGTGTATCAAAAATTATGACTGTAAGATTCCAAAGTTAATGAGAAGCCCTACAATTGTGTTTACTAAATGTTTAAAAACTAAATTAAAGGTGAACATGGAAAGACAGGAAAGTTTTCTTGGTCATTTGTGAAGGTTACCGCTGCTCTTTCACAGAGTTTGTGAGTCTCTGGAGTCACTAGCCCATCATTTGATACCTGTCCATCAGACAGATTAGGTCTCTCATTGCCAAACAGCACAATTTCCCACCAAAATAGCAATGTGAGCTGTGATGCCAAGCAGAAAGACTAGGTGCAAGCTTTTTGTGACCAGTTCCTGCAGGTATATAAAGCTGTATTAAACTACCGGACCGGTAGTCTTGTCTTGCCTGCCTGGTGAGTTTGCTCTGATATTTCAGAAGGAGATAGCAAAAGCTATTTTTAAGTATGTGATTAAAAAGAAACTTATTTCTGCTTCCAGGGCTTGGGCTGAACCAATGCCAATACAGCTCTGCCATTGCCGTGTCCACCACTTCAGGCACAAAAGCCAAGTCCTTTCTTTCTGCTTTTGTCCATATCCATGGAGCAGCCAGGGCTTTTCCATCCTTTTCTGAGTTGCAGACCTCTAGCAGCTCATACTTACAGACAACAGTTGCCTTTCACCAGTCTACAGTCCATGAAGCTTCATCAGTTTACTGACAAGTGGAAAACCACTACTGAGTTTGCTTTTATCTCTATCCCTACTAAAATCCTCTTCAATTGCTGCATTTCAGCTGTGCTCTGCTCCCTTCCAAAAGACAGAAACCACTGAGTAGAGATATAATCCTGCAGCACCATTAATGAGCATAATTATAGTGCCACATTACATTGTCCCTCTTGCTAATTGGTCATTCATTTGCCATTGTGCATGAAATCACAGGTGTTATCACCTTCACGATGCTTATCTGAACTTGCCACACAGCACCAATTCCCTTCTGCTTCATTACTCAGTCCAGTGGGATCAGTGTGTGTTTAAAAGGGTAGGACAGGACTATCTCATGTTCTATCTTATATGCCCAGATGTGTGGAAAGGGGTTTCAGTAACACCAAGCAATTAGATCAGTATCATGTTCTCAGGCACACAGAGCTGTCACAAATGCACCCATTGATCTTCTCCTACAGGGAAGTTTTGGAGATGCTGGCTAAAAGAGTCTAGAAATGTATTTTTTTAAAAAACCCTAGTAGTAATTGCAATAGTAATTGTATTGGTTTAAGTGGATGTGCTTGCATATTTGGCAGTGAGGGACACTTTGAAAGCAGTAAGAACCTCATCTTGTTGGAATGCAACTAATTGTTCTACCATAATTCAATGCAACCTTATAAAACTTGTGAGACAAAGCCAACATTCACTCGTTCTGGACAGCAGCTCACTACAAACTAGCTTTAAGCAAATGCCATGGCTTCTGTGAACATATGAGCAAGTGAAATCCCTGAAAGCACGTGACAGAATTTTTGGTTCACTGAACGACAGAAATGCCTTGCAGATACCTCATGTTAGTTCTCAGACTTTCAGTGACAGAGTTTTCTCTGCCGTCTTGAAATCTCTCTTGATTTATTGCCCTTTCCACTAGTTTACATTCATCCAATCAAGGAACAAAAACAAAACTGGGCATCAGTAAAAAAATCAGGTACCAAGCATTATGCATGCATCAGGGATGTGTACAAGAAAAATTGTTCACAAGCAGTGTGTCATCCTAAATCAGGAAAGTACTTCAGTAGGAGATTAACTCAAAGCATGTGCTCGTTTACCACACTAGGACTCAAGTACACGCTCAAATTCAGCACTTTTTTATGTGTTCCTCTGAGTAGGGATAATTTCCTGGTATGTCAAAACCAGGCTGATTTTTCTTCCTTAGGATAACTTAAAAACATTTATGTGAATTTCAGTTCACTTCAGATATGGGGAGAAAAAAAATCAAACTGAAACACAGCTGTTTTCCCTCACCAGTTCACCAGAAAATCTGTCCCATTCCATGACCAGAATAGCTTTTCCTTCATGCTTTATTGTGAGCAACCTAATGCAATTCTGAAGCTGGCTCTGCTATGAGCAGTGGGAGAGAGGGTCTGGACCAGAGACCTCCAGATGTCCCCTGCAACCTCAGCGATTCCCTGATTTTGCTCTGTGTTGGATACCCTACCCATGATGATGACTAAAGTCACAACTAAACTCATTTCAGAAAAACATGGCAAGGAGTAAGATGATAAATATATTAACACATAAATAAATACAGCTCTGCTCAGATGAGGACTGAATGTGGGACGGTATAACAAAGAGGAGGAGGGAAAGTTACTTTTACATTTCCCAGCTGCTCTTACAATAATATACAGAAACCCTGTGAATCATTTCATGGTTTATTAAATGAAATTTTGTTTGCAACTGGTGAGTTAGGAAAATAAACGTCCATGTTTGTTTTCATTTTACTTTTCCTTGGTCTGTCCAGATCTTCACAGCCTTATATGCCAGCATTGTCCTTTGGGGCTCATTAAAAAGCCCAGTGTTTGCTACTCTGACTGTCCAGGGAAATCAGCAACAGATTGCCATTAACCCCATGAGGCCAAGAGCTAGAAATTCTTGATGCATTCCCTGTTGTGGGCAATAAGATCCATTGTAGCCATTGGAACCAAAGGGTTAATTTTGTCTCTCCTATAGCTGCTGTCAGGCCTCCAGTAAAACAGTGTGTGACCACTACGGGGTACTGACCACTTAATACAGCAGTACCTGCCAAAATTGGCTTAAGACTGAGAGAGATCAAGGGGCAGAAAAATACTGGTTTTTCTAAAGCACATTGTATTACCGGTGTTTACTTACAATTCTCTCCTGGGTCAATGCTTATTCTTAGTAAAGACTTAGTAAAGTCTTGCTTCTTATAGACTCAGCTTCACAGGAGAAAGCAAGTTATAACCTTGTCTGAAGATGATATCCTTCTTATGTGCTGACATTAAGATATGAACTATTGCCGATGGCATTAACAGAGACTGTCAAGGGTATTTTTTAACCTGAAGATGCGTTCCCGCTTCATTATTGTTACTGTTAATTTAAGTTGGTTTTTTTTAGAAAAAAAAAAACCAACCAAACAACAAACCCCCTTTTATTCTTTACTGAAAACACACAGATATGTGCTGTCAGCCTGCAACTGCCACAGTCCTGGCACACAGCTGATGGGATTCTGAGCAACAAGGTTATGGGTTTCTCCCAGAGAGTTCTCATTTCTGTATCCAGTAACACTTTTAAGGTGTTGTCAGCAGTGGAAGTCACATAGTACTGAAACAGTGCACAGCCTCTGATGTTTTTACTTTATCCATCATGAACGGACAGGGTAACATCACTAGGAAGCTTGCCCAGAACTGATGCAATGCTCAATGAGCAGCTTCACCCAAGTGCTCTCTTCCCTTGGGAGGGCTGGTCCCAGCAGCACTACATGCCCTCTTCAGACACTGTCCTCCACAGCCACTGCCAGGGCTGCTCCCAACATGCTATCATACCTCAGCTGGCACACCTCAGCTCTCCCAGGAGCTCTTTGCTTGTGTAGGCACAAAGTAGGCTGTAGGAAGGGGTGTCAGGTCCATGCTGAAAATGTCTGGGATGCTACCATGAGGATCCAGCTTTGCTTGCCTCTGTAGAGTGCCATGAAAAATCTCTGGTAGTGACACTGACAGCCCAAAGCACCCATTGGCTGGTTTTAGATATCAAATTGCTCTAGAGTTTTTCAAAACCTCTCTTTTTGGGTCAGTCACTGACATGGACTTCCCTCCGACCGTCACAGCCTGTTGTGCTGCTACTCAGACAAGAGATGGGCAAATGACTTTCTGACCAAACACAGAACAAAAATGGGGTCAGAGCCGGCCTGGGCTGGCTCCGTCAGTGACAACCTAGTGGTCAGCTCTGCTTTTTTGTCCTTCTGAGATCTCCCCACAACTGGGCCTGGGGTGTAATAACACTTGCCAGCCTCTCAGGTTCTGTGAAACTGCGTAATGCTTTGAGACCTGTACCTGGGAAGTGCTGCAGAAATGTAAAGCATCCCTGTGGATGACCTTATCACTGGGAAAGGAATCTTAAATCCGATCCATTTGTGTGACTCCCGGAGAGCTACCGTTGCATTATTCATGACAGTCTCCTCTTCTTCAGAAGGCTAATATTACTTCCCTTCCCCCTTCCGCCCCCATACAGCATTCATAATATGAATTTTATATTCTGAACTAAACCACACAGTCCTTTGTAGTGGTCAGTAATAGGATTCCTACCCATACTTAGCAGAGTCCACATCAGAGAGAGCACAATCAGCCACCCCAGGAGAAGAGTTCCCAAGATCTCCTCTTACAAGGCATTGTAAAAGTTATAAATAGATTACTCTCTCTCCCTTTGTACCTTCTGGCCCTTTTCCTACACCAAGGGAACATATTTGTCACTAGGACACACAATGCACACTTAGATGTTTGACATCTCTGCCCTCATCAGACGGGACATACAGAATATTTTGATGAGATAGAAAATGGGAGATGTTTGGGACGTGGTTACAAGTTTGGAGCAGTTAAAAGAATGTTAGGAAGAATTAGCCATGGCAGCTTAGTTGGTAGTTTGTTATGGCTCCCATTTTCTAATACATCATATTCTTTTATTCCCCTAATTACCTTTTTTTGTGTGAAAGACAATTCCCAGGGAAAGAACACTTCATTTCTTTGAACCACTGCCAACAATATGCACCACAATTGCTGAAAGCAAAAGAGAGGATCTGGTACATCTATTAGAGCTTGCAGAGACATACTTTTTTTTCCTTTTTAACCTTGGTGTTCCCTTAATACCAGCATTGAATAAATGAATTACATTGCTTATTTTCCTTCCTTTCCTCGCAACTTCTATTTCTGTTTTCAGGTTGTTGTTTTTCTTTCTTTTTTTTAAAGTCAAGACTTGATGGGTAATTATTACATCTCATGTGTCTTTTGTCTCAGCCTTCTATTAAAGAACAGCAGCTAAGAAAACAAGTCTAAATTAAAAATCTACTTTCTAGAAAGTGATTTTAAAGGCATTAGTACAGCACTCCTTCCACTTCATTTTACATCGGCAGTGTCCTATATATCCTTTCAGTGCAAGTCGTATTAGCTCACCTTGAGAAGAATGAAACCCTTTTATTCAAAGGCAAACCACACCCAAATCTTCACAGATCTCAAACTTTTCTCTTCCACTTTCATATCTATAGCAGTGATACAAACCAGCTTGCCCAATTTCAAAACATAGATATTTTGGTCCTTTGACTCCTCATTAATAAGAAATACACTTCCATTCATACAGCAGCAAGAGTGGGTAATGAGTGCTAATGAAGTACTTAAAAAATACACAGCTTCCAGAGGAGATGCTGAACTGCTTGGTTTGGGTTTTATATGCATTTCTATCTACAGGGGACTAAATTGTCCTCAGTTGTTCTTGGTGAAAAATGGACAGCATCTGCAGGTATCTGTGATTCCTCATTTCCCTGTGAAAATATGTGGGATTCTGGGTATTGAAGTGGGTGATATGTGACTCTTGATCCAATCTAGTAAGTCTTATCAGTTCATCAAGCACAACCAGAAAAGACAATCCTACTCCTTTCCTAGAATTAGAGAGTTTCCAGGAGTTGTTTTTACTTAGAATAAGGGAAATGAGCTGCCTGTTTATCACATATGACTTACTAATCATTTAGCAAATACTCATTTTTCCAGGCAAAATACAAGCTGCCGTCCTGCAAGAATTTTGCTTGTGGAAGTCCTACTGGGCGAGGTCTTTAGGAAAGGAACCAAGTGAATAACATTCAAATAAAGAACTGTGCTCCATTAGGAGGAAACTATTCCAGCTGAAATCTTACCCAGGAGCTTGGGGGGTTGATGTGTGGGAACTCTCTTTGCAATCTCAAACCAGCAACTACTAGGGAAAATGGAAGCTACTGTTTACTCAGAATGAGGGAGATCTTTGTGCCCACAGTCATGTACTGAAAAAACTACTTAGCTGATAGTTGATCTTACAGCATCCTGATGCTCTAGAGGATGGGGGCGGGGAGAAGGAGCTGACGGGTTTTTGTAGTTCAGTATTATTGGTTCAACACAGTGATAAACAAAGAAGTCATCATATATTTTTCTGGCTATTCCAAATATCTAATTTATATATTTTGAATAAACAACCTGGAGAAGTATTTGTTCTTGTGTTTACTCCACAAGTAACTTTGCCATCTAACTTTGGTCTCTCCCTGCCTGAAGTAGATTAGTATGTATATATACCCACAGGCTTTATTTTCCATGCAAATAAATATATTTGGATAGATGTCAATAACTGTGTTTCACAATGTTCAAAAAAGAAAGTTTCAAGATTTCAATATTTGTTTATTTTCCTCTATATTATTGCCCTAATGAGAGCCAAATACTGAAAGTCTGGCACTCAGTTTGCAATGCAAATTAACTAGCATGCCAATGACTTGATTTGTGCACGCACACAAATACTATTTGTATATTCACATTCTATTATTTGAGCATGCAAATGACGTGCACACTGAGTCAGTAGCTGGATAGAGACTTCCTGGAAAGTAAAGTCCTTAAATTCAATTGCTGTTGGCACAAACAGCAAAACAAAGCAGCACAAAGAGCAAAACAAAGCAACACAAACAGCAATCTCTGTGACTCTGGTGAGTATAAAGCGATACAAATCACTGTTCTCAGTTATGTTTTAGCAGCGATTCAACAGAATGCACTGCTTTCGCTTCCTTGATGCTGGGAACCAGATCCAACATAACCCTCAGAATAGCCCATCGTTCATTGCGGATCAGTGTATTTGCTATTTTTGGATCTTAAAGATATTTTGAAAAAGACTGAATTGCTGGCACCAATTCAGTCACACCTTCAACAAATGTTTTCTTCACCACCAAAACATATATGCTATGTATCTATCTTACAGAAAACATAAGTACCGGGGAGGTGTGTCAAAGCACTGGAGAAATCCCAGATTCTACAGAGTGATCCCTGCCAATCCCATTCAGGGTGATATCGAGCAGCCCAGTGGCTGCAATAAATAATACCAGCTGGACAGAATCCTTTCTTGGTCTTCTGCCAGCTGAGACATGGCAGAAACTGGTTGCTCTCCCTGACAGACACTATTAATTTGAGGCTCAGAGGTAATAATGTCTCTGCAGGGTGAAGAATGCTGTCCTCCTATACCCATTCGCTGCTCCCAGGTGAGGTCTCAGCAACTTCTCCCTAGCCAGAGTACAGCTCCTCTTGGGCTAGGGGAGTAGGAAAAAAGCTCTGGGATCACATCTAAGACAGGCTTTTAGCTTTTAACTAGTAGGGGAAGAGGTCTAACAGGATACCAGCCTGGTGCTGAAGAGAGCAGCACCTTGGAAATACTGGGGGCTGACAAAAATTAAAAGCAGGAAGCCACCAAGGACAAGAGCAAAAAATGTTACCTGAGACTGTGAGTTAGTATTTTATTTCTGGCTTGAGTCATGTGTCTTTAATTCAAGTAGTGAAATGTTTTAATCATCTTCTTATATGTATTAATTAAATTATTTTTGGTAAAAGATGTGAAATGTATTGGATAGCTTTGCATGGGTTTAACGTATGTTACTGCAATAATTCAGGCATTATGAAAAAAATACTGTTAACACTCTGGTATCATCCCACTTACTACCAATTTAGTAAATTGTTCCAAAATAGTGTTGTTTGGTTTGGGTTTGGGTTTTTGGTTTGGTTTTTTTGTTTGTTTTCTGTTGTTGGTTTTTTTTTTCCCAGGAAGAGTCTTAAATATGATGCCAAAAATTTGCATTCTCCATGGGATTCAGTCTTCAAGGAAATCTATACCCATCAGAAATTGCCCAAGGACATTATAAGTCCATTGTTCGCCCATGTAAAATGTTTCCTTTTTATTAGCATGGGTTTTTTCCTTATCCCTCTTCATAAGACAGGGAGAGAAAAAAACAAAAAAAAATGATACAGGGCTCATTTCAAAATCCATGAAAGTTGGATACTCCCAAAATTCCAACAAGATTACAGAGAAATTTCATCTGGTAAATATTACGTTCTGTTTTTGTCTTTGCTAAAGCTTTTACACAACTTGACAGTTTGTGGTATTGTGCCACATTTCAAAGTTAACGTTTACAAACATCTGGCTTGGGTTCAACATTCCTCTCCATATGGACCACAATGTCTCCAGCATACATTATTTGCCTGCAGAGAGCAAGGTAGAAAATAAAGGTTTTCCTTGAGAACCATGGGAGCCTTAACAAGCAAATCCACTTTCATGATTCACTGACAGCAGCCTTGATTTTAGTGGATCTTCATAAAAAATAGCTTTTGTCCTCTAATGTGGACATTAACATTGGGCAGGAAAATTTTTCACCCACCAAGATAGACACAGCTTGAGAAAAAAAGTTGCGCCCTGAATTGAGATGAAAGGCTAATATGACAGCTGTTGCAAGTAGGAGACAATTCAGGCCAAGTGAAACATTTTGTCTCAAATAGTTTTAAAATCATGAATTTAATTATTACTATTTTTGTGGTATTGGCTTTTTTGTTTTAAAAAGTCAGAAAAATTATTTTTTAACATGGAAAATATTGGAAGAAAGCAATTTCATAATTTGGAACATTTGAAGAACTAGTGATGAAAACTTTGCTAAACTGACCCTCTTTCCAGCAAGAAAACAGGAGTTTCAGTAAGTCAACATTCCCAACAATGCAGTTGTAACAATTTCATCAACATGTTTTGACTGTAGATGCAATATGAAAGCACACTAATGGAAATGTGTTTATTTCCTATAAGGTTGATGTCTCTTATGCTTTGAGTCAAAAGATGGATTTTTCCTACTGCATCCTGCAGGGCAACCTGAACGCTAGGGAAATTTCCCTGGTGAGATGCTGTAGGGCTGAGGACCTTCAAAATCTCTCTGAGTGAGCAGAGTGGTAACTGGGAGCACGGTGAAACCAGCCAGTCTCCACTAAATTACGATACAACCTTCTTTAACCGGTGTTTTTCAGCAGTCTTTCCTCTCCAAGGGCTGGTGCCAGATCACCAGCTGGGGAGTGATCTTTAAACATTTGACCACCATTCTGATTATAGGTGTTGGATGAAAGACAAACTGTAGAGGAGATTGTTAAGTGGATAGTAAACAAGGTCTGGGGGTCAGATTCTCCAGCTTGGGAAATCTCTAGACTGCAGACTGCTGGAAAAGATCACTTTATACACACTGTTTCTTCAATTACACATTTCTTTAAAGGATGAAGATTGGATTAACAGGGAACTGAGACCTGAAAGTTCCAGGTTTTATTCTCATGCCTGTTGCAAGTGCACTGTATGATCATTACAAAATTCCTTAACCTCTCAGAGCCTGTTTGCCATAGTCTAGAACAGGATATTCTGACTTTAAATTTCAGAGGATTAACCTTTGTAAAATAATTTTACAGGCTTTGATAAAATTTGACATTAAAAAAAAAAGGCAAAAATAAAAAATGCTTCCTTGCAAATTCAGCATCATGCCTATGCTGCCTGGGCACAGAGATAGGGTTTGGGACAAGAGTTATATGTACTGTGGAAATAGTCATTCTTTATTCATTTTAAAAGGTCAACACAGCTTGCCAGCATATCACTGCTGCAGCTGTTGCAGAGCTTGTTATGGCATTAGGCTGACTCGGAATGATTTCTTTCCAAAGCATTCTGGCACGGAGCACAACCCGACTCATACCCGAAGCGAGGAAACCATTACTGATGGTGCTGATGACAAGAAAGCATGCAGGATGGCCAAGCCAGGGATCTGCTTGGCTTGGAAGCTGAAGAATGGAAGGGGAGTGAGAAGGAGGCATGAACCCCTTCTATCGCTGACCTGGCAGTGCTTTCTTTCCACTGCAAAGCGAATATACAATAGGCTGCAACACCTGCTACTAATTTGAGTGTGTGCAAGTGCTACCCATGCAAAACCTTTCGCGTTGTTCCTAGCTAACAGTTTTGGTTTCTGATGGGAATGATCACAACAACTTACATGCTGTGCAGCCTTTGGCACAGTGCAAATGTGGGGCTTGGGCTGCTGATAGACAGGGAGCTATTCTTTCTTTCTTACTGTTATTTCTTTATTTTTCCTCTTTTATTTCTTTCTTTTTTTTGATCTATGGGTGGAACCCCCATAATTGTCAGAGGGAATTTCATACACCCCATGATGACAGATTGAATCCTTGCAAGAATGTATCATTAAAACAAAAACACACACACACACACACACAAAAGGACTTCTAGCATTTCAAATGAGACTAAAGAGAAACCTCCCTGGAAGGTCTTTCTGAGGCATTGTTTTAGTGACATTACTCTGTCTCATTCTCTCAAGAGTGAAGAAAGAATATCTTCTCCAAAGGAGATTCTTTCTGCTGCCAGAACAACCCGCATGCTGTCCCAGAGAGACCATCCTGAATGGTCCATTGTTCAAGCTCTCCCCATACACAGATCTCCTATCTGGAAAAGCATCTGCAGCTTCAAACAGCACCTCCAAAAATCATACTAATTCTCTCTCAGTTACAGCATTTTCAGTGAAATATGCAAAATATATTCTTCAGTCCTGTCCCTGTCTTCAAATCTTATTAAGGGAGGAAGAGACCACTGTGATTATCCAAGCTTTCATCCAGCCTGATGTCCTCTACCACACATCCCATGGTTTGCAGTCAGTGATCCAGGCATTTAAACCAGGAGGCCAGAGGTTCACTGTAAGCATGTCTTGGAAAGTTTCTATGGTCAGGAATAACCTGATGTAATCAAAATTCAGGTCTCTAGAAGTTATCTACTAGACTATTTATTAAATTTATTAAGTTATCTATTAAACTACTCAGTAAGTCTACTATGGAGAAAAGAGGGTACCTCTGCAATGATTTCAACATCTCTCAGGACAGGTTGGCTGGTCTGACTGTGAAGGTGTCCTTCTCTCTGCTGACCTGTGTGGGATATTGGGCAGCTAGCTTAGTATGAGCACAGATTTTTTTAATGGCTAAAATAATACCTGAGTTTCCCACACCTTATGGGGACAGATTCCAGCAGTGGGTCACCCTCATCAACAATTATTCCATATCTGAATTCCATGGCAAAACTCCCTTCACTGGGGTTTGCAGCGTACCTCATGTAAAAAAGTTAGATAATGTCTAGTATCGGGGAAAAGGAATTACATGGCTACCATTTCAAACTCTAGTAAGTGAAAAGGATCTATGGTTTAAGCCCAGATTAACTGGCCCTATGGCTTCACTTGGATCTTCATGTTTTCTGTAGAAACACTTCAAGTTTTGCTCCTTTATCATCTTGACACAGAAGCACTGATATATAAAATCAAAGTCCAACATCTTCCCCATTGCAATGAGTGTCAAAAAGCAGGGGTCTCAGCAAACATTAGGCAGGCACACAGGCAGAGTGAATTGGAAACAAACCTTTCTACAACAACCTTAATTACATATAAGAGCCAGATAAACAATACATAAACCTATTTACATATACTGAAACTAACCTTTAGCAGTCTGGGTGTGATAGATCATATCTTCACATAGGTTATTTTCAATGAAAATTGCCTTTCACCCTTAAAATCCTCTTAGCCCACACAAATGCTCCTGAACAGCTATACAGGAGTGCATGAATGCAGATACTTGTATGTATGTGCTCATGGCAGATGTGTTTTAGAAGAGAGAGGACCAGCTGTTCATGGCCAATCTTTGGGTTCCAAAGATTCAGTTTGAAAGAGGAACACTGCATTTATAGATACCTGTTCACAGAATTCTCTTAACTTGGAAGCCTTTAATGCAGTTATTGAGGTAAACAATGACAAGAGGAGAGCCTCTCAAATCCTCTCAATAAAGAATTGGTTTTATTTTCTCTGTGATCATCTATAAAACTGAAGTGCATAGTATTAAGGTGGGAAGCATGTTGCCTCTATCACCATCAGAGCCCATGAGCCTGGGAGATGAGTGGTATAGATTGGTTCAGTGCCAGGGTAATTTGGGAGGGGATGGTTGGCAAATTCATTGCAGCTAGGACAAATCCATATTGTTAAAAACAGAAGCAAGTGCTGGACCCTTAAAGTATGATCAAGTCTGCTGGCAGAGAAGTAAAGGAGGCTACACCTAGCCATGAGCATGTTTTCCCTGCAATGGAAACCTTCACTCTCTGCCCTTGAATGTCTGTAACCAACTGCTTTCTCCACTCGACAGGGGCACTGTCATTTACCATGTCTGCTTGCCATGAGTGTCAGGTGCCTGAGGCACGGACTGTTTGCACTAAATATCGAGAAGCTGCCCTTCCTAAGAATGAACAAATACTTTCTAACTTTCAGAGGGGGAAATTTACAGGAGATTCCACTGAGCGATTTGTCTGTGAGGGTGAGACATGCTCAGAGTCGATTCTTCTGTAATGAGGAGCAGTTTGCAGAGGAAATATTAAAAACTATGCCTGCAATGCAACTGCAGGTAGCTATTTATTCCTGGAGTGTGGGGGCATGAAGCAGGTATAATATCTGAGGATTACATTGGAATTAAAGGCCTGGGTTTGCCACGATTCCTCCCACACAAGGTACCTTACTCTGCTAATGTCAATTTGGAAAGCAGTCTGCCTCTCAGCCAGAGCTGGGGAAGCAGACTCCCCAGTGAGCACAGCCTAAAAAAACAAAGTGGAGGAGTAGGGCTGTCACCATCAGCTGCTTCATCCTACTCATCTCTTTAATTGTCCAGAATTAATTATCGATATAGAAAGTATACCCCAACACTGGTATAGGACACCCCAGCATTGGTCACTGGCCCATGAATCTCACTTCTGATTGATTCTAAGATGGTCCATTAAATTCATTTTGATTTTAAGATTTGCATTACAAAATGAATAAGATTCCCGATTTCGGGTTGGTTTTGCCCTTTGCCACCTTTGTGCCACCAAACCTGCTAATTGTCCACATCAAAAGCAAATCAGTTTCGCTCACTGTGGCCAGGTCAGCAGCTTAGACCAGCACTTAACAAATAAATGACAGAGGATGTGGAACCACATGTGGTAACATTCAGTCTCCACCACTCCTTTCTGTTTGTCCTCTCTAAATGGGAAAGTCTGAAGGGATGCATAACTTGAAGATGCTCATTTTGATGACCAAGGTCTGCCCAGGTGTGCAGGTGCCCCTTCCCTCACCCTCTGGCGCACATTTTAAAATCTAGCAAACATCCAGAAGTAGAAGGCAAAAGCAAAACCTGTTCTGCAGGAGTCCAGAGCTGGCATCTCCCAGCACCTAAGTGCCAGCTGCCAGATAGTTTTGTTTTTATTAGGTTGACAGCTACACATGGGTTGGTGCCAACTTTTGTTCATTATATTTCATATTTTATAGCTTTGGTTTAGGTTTGGAAAGCTGTCGGCATTTGGAACGACAGCAGCCCCTGCCCCTGAGGGACAGGCAAGGCTTTTTTTTCCCCTTCCCTTTTTAACTTCTCTCTTGTCTGTGACAGCTGCACTTTCTACTGGTGCTTGTTGGCTGTGCTCCTCTCTGCCCCCCCAGGGCTCTGCTCCTCTCTTGCAGCTCTGTGTTTAAGTCACATCATGAGCAGTGTTTAGCTTCACTACAAGAACTCCACAGCAAAGAAACTGAACTCAGATTGGAAAAAGCATCATTTTGATAACCCTCCACACATGACACTGCAGCTCCAATGAGCTGTCCTTCAAACCGACCTGCTAGCTGACCCATGCAGCAGATAGGGATCAATCCAGTATGGTTGTTAGCCTCCACAATGGGGCAGCTTCAAAGGAAATGTATGAGTTTCAGCCACTTGGCCAACTGTGTCATTCAAAGCTGCAGAGGGGATGTCTCAGGAAAGGGTCAGCTCTCTGACAGACTCTGCCAGCGCTGATAGGCTGCAACATATTTGTAAAGGAATAAAGGGTCCTCATGTTACCTGGGAATTTCTTTCAGCCAAGGAATTCCTTAATGGCAATTGATTTTGTCATTTGACTATGTAAACGTGCTCGGTGGAGCTCAGGACCATGACTGTAAGTGTCAGAAGTGAAAAGAAACATTAGCTTGCAGATGTTTTTTCTGCATTTCTGTATTTTAACTGTCAACTTCTTATTTTTGACTAACAAACCATCTGTAAACTAACATGGACTTTACTGTTCTCAAGGACTTTCCAAAGAATAAACATTATTCTTCACTAAAAATCTGCTCGGGACTACTTTGCTCTTAATTTCTTATCTGAGGATCAAACTTTTTCTGAATTTATTAGAGAAAAATCTTTGACTATAGGTACTATTTGGCTTGTATTTTTCAAGAAAGAGTATAATTACTGACTTTGATCATGCATTTAGAAATTGGATGATCCTCCATAGCACAGTCTCTGAAACTTTCTGTATTCTTCAAATATATTTCATCATTATCTAGCTAAAATGAGGGGGGAAAAAATCATTGTGAAAGTGGCAGAGAACAAATAATGAAACCATTTTCAGCCAGCTCAATCTGGATTCCCTGTTTACTGCCAAGGAGAAACGCTGTCTTGGAACATGCACTGAAGAAGTCTGCAGCTGTCAGGCTGGGTCCTCAAATTCAGCACGTTCAATGTTCTTTCCAATTAAAGCATTTTTGTGAGGGGACTGCAAATTTGGAGGAAGAAATCAACAGCACCCACAGGCTGCGCCCCTTGGTTATTGGTCAGATATGCAGAATCGCATTACCATGGTTTGTGAACTAGAAATCTGACAAGAGCAATTTGACTCTTGTATTTACATTTCTAGCAGTTTCATCTTGTCATTTGTGGTTTTCTTCAAATTAGAAAACAATTAAATGAAGACTCTGGCAAAGAAGTGGAGCCAGATGTAACAGTTTCTCTTTACTCTTTGTTAATAGCAGCAGCAGCATTGTAATTTAATTCTGTCAGCTCTTCAGCTGCTCAGCAGCTGAGGAGATACGTGAAGGAAGAAAAGGATCATTCTCCTAAGATGCTGGATGAGCATCCAATACTCTATCTGCCAAAAAAGAAGAGGGAAGCCCTTGAACCACAACTCTGCTGGGACTCTGGAAGCATCACCCAAACCACTCAGACTTGACACCATTTAGAGAAGGGAGATCATGAGCTCAAATTCTATTATCCCAAAAGTGAGCAAATAAATCTCCCTTTATTTAATAAATAAAATACACATACTGGAAAATTGTATGGCAAAAAGAAGGGAATTATTTTACTTTAGTGAACTGTTCATTTACACACAACACTCATGTCATTACTCAGTCAGATGCAATCCTTGAGAAACTGTATATTGATTTCCAAAGATATTTTCACATAAGCCTCAGATGTCTGACCTCTCCATGCCAGGCACACAAAATGCCAATGGATCATTTTCCACCTGTTGTAGCAGAAACCTTGCCCTCCACCTGTAGCAAAGATTTGACCACAAATCTCTCAGACCATGAGGCAGAGCTTCCCTAGGCATGAGGCTCCCAGTGCAAGTGAGCAGGCATCAGGACATGTATTGAGGAAGCTCCTCAGCATGGATCTAGTCCTCATTTTCCCTCATCACTGTGAACAAAGGATATAGACAGAGCACCAGAAAAATACTTAGGCATCTGACCCTTGATTTCTGTGAGAGTTTTGGTGTTTCCCTGACCTGTCAGCTGAAAACCAGTAATAACAGCACTACCCAGAAGAGTGATGACAGCACATTCATCAAATATTGCCAGACCATGTTTAATGCTATGCCAGGGACACAGAGAAATATCTTTATCACTGCCTAAATGTCAAAATTTATAATTTTCCCTGTTATTCTGCAGAACATAATAGCCTATTTCAGCATCTGAGGGAAGTCAGGCAGCTGCCTGGTATCGCAGATTTTAAACCTGCAAACCCAACTGAAAGGAAACCAGGTTAAGCAGTATTATTGTGACTCTGCCCCCATGAAGGCACTGCCATGCAAACTACAGACTCTGCATTTGGCACACTTGGGTGTCAGTAAGACAATTATAAAGAGTAAAAAATAATAATGAATCATGAAACTGCCATTGAAGAAACATATCCAAGATGCCTGTATGCAGTGGGATTTTGTTCTATTTTCTTTAACTATAAATGTCCATGAATGACTGACGTAAGACAGGGTAACTCTTTACAGGACTTGCCTTTTTTCCTCACTGTACAAAGGAACAGCACCATTTAGTCATCTCATGAGAACAGAAATCAGGTGCCTATTTACTGGTAGAAGTGTGGTTACAGGCTCTGAAACTGCATCTTAGATGTGCCAATGTCCCCAGCCTTATGAAGCTGCCTTCTGCAGTGTCTACAGTGTCATCTTTCCCCCAGACACAGCCCAGATACATCTGCCTCTGGGAATGGCTGTCCATATTTTAATAATGGGCTCCAAGAATTAATCTTTAATAAATTTCTCACTTGAGCTCCAGAAGTTAAGATCAAAGGGCAATTTAAACACTGCCCTCAGGTACATAGGAGCTTCTCCCATTGAAGTCACCAAAGAATTTAGTCCACAGTATGTTACTCTTCCTCACACTAATTAATTTTTACAAACTAATTAATAAGCCACATTGCAGCCTTGAACTAAATGCTCCACTTTCATTTGGTTTGTGTTTTCTGGGAAAAGAATTTGCTTGAAAAAGTCAGATTCTAAATGGTTCTTATTAGCAACATGAACAAAAGCTACCCAAACCTTGCAGCATTCATGTTGACCTTATATGATAGGCTATAAACTCTTCTATTACAGGGATTCCCTTTCGTCTCCACAGAAATGCTGGACTTCTTTTAGTCTTGCACGCCAGATCCAGCTGCCTAGAAACATTTTTAATTAGCATATATTTTTGCCCTGGAGGAAAGCACATGGGTTGTGCTGACCACTCTCTTAAAGAAGTTTATATTCCTAGCAGCAAAACAAGTTGCTTATCTAGATAAGGATCAATGAAAATGCTGTACATGGAGACTGAGACTGGAGACTCAAAGCTAACAACCCGGGCTAATACTATATTTTAACAGAAACAGAAGCAATAAAGTCACAGCTTAAAGCCCCTGCTCCAATCTCCTGTTGTTTCCCCTTCAATCAGATGCTGCTGAAGCAGAAATGTTATTTATACTCCTGCAGCTCTGATTCACTCACGGTTGGTCCTGGCAGATTTTTCTGGGCATACTGAACTTCAATTGCACTTATTTATCCCTGAGACTCACACCAAACTGGAAGCAGTAGGCCAGGTAAGCCCCTCATGGCCTGGTTTCAGTAATACTCTGCTGCATTTATTTGTCCAAATGGAAAGGAAAGCATCTCTTGGAAACTAATCCGGGCATGAAAACAAGCAAGACCCCTTCCCCAAATCCCCTCCCCACACAGCTGTAACAGGCTCTATAGGAAACATGACTGCTTTCTAAATTAAACTTACAAGAACACAACTGCAGAATTGTTGGGGTTTTCCCCTGTATATTTTGTACTAAACACTTCTAGTATCAGATAAAAGTAAAACTTTTTCCCTACCCCAAACAGATCCAAGAGAGCACCCTCCTGGTAACATGCACTTGAAATGACCTTATTATCCACATCAGGAAAATGTCTACAAAACTTACATGGAACTGTTAGGAATTAAGCGTTAAAAAAAGGAATACAATATCAACTACTGGTTTGGATTAGGCTCTTCTCACCTACATCCTATATTGGATTATACAGTTCCTCAGTGTTAAAGGTACATGTAATAGAATAGAATTCAGGTGACAGTTCTGTTTTACTTTGTATCTGGCCAGCTACAAGACAATATATGCAAGAGACTTGAGGAAAACTTTGCTTATAAACTAAAATAAATTATCCATGTGTTTTTCTGATGCCTTTGCATTCAAAACCCCAGTAGAGTTTATCCATTAAGAGATGAGAAATTAGAAGAAAACCTTACATTTTAATGTCAAACATGTGCTTGGAAAATACTTGGAAACTCAGCACTTACAATTCACAGCAATAATGCACTGAGGAATATTTCTCCTTAAAACCAAGACCCCAGTTAAGTGTTTTCAAGAACATCATTGCCTCCATGAAGATAACTGAGTCCTCATTATGTACAATCCCTGAAATAGTCAAGATTGCTGGTATGGGGGCGAGCAGGAGGAGGTTGTTATTTCTTTGAGATTTTATTTTCAAGGTGAATAATTTTTTTCTAAAAAAAGCTTATAAAGGACACTTTCTTGTAGGTTTTTATTTTTTACTTTTTTTTAGCATTATATTTTTTAAAAGTTTGTTTGGAAGCTACGAACTTTTCCTCCTTCATAGCTTTGCCACTTCTTTATTTCTTAAAAATGTACAGTTGCTCATATGGGCAAGTTTTTGCTTTGATTACCAGTCAGCTTCCAGGAATCCTGGACAAGAATAATCTTTTGCTTGAGCTAGGGGAGTAATTCCTGTCACTTATTGCTGTAGTAACCTCTGCCTTGGACTTGCAATTTGTTATGTCACAGCAGGAGGTAAGGAACAAAACTGCTTTGGTGCAGGGTCATTTAAGCCAGTAAAAATAAAGGTGGTCACTTACCTTTTGTCCTTCAGTGAGAGATATAATGGCAGGAAGTAGATGACAAGGGAAGATGGGACAGAGCTGCCTTTGCAATCAGAAGAGAAGGATGATGATGCAAGACTGACAAGAGGCTCACACACTAACACTGTCAGAAGGACCACAGAGAGAAAACATAGGAGACCTGAGAGCACTGAATGAAGCACAAGACTCTGGGCTAAGGGCCAATAAGAGGAAAGATCACCTGGTGGGGGGGGGACACACCTGCAGCATTAAACGAATAAACTCTGCAGGAAATAAAAGAAAAAAGAACCCACCCCCAACCCCAAACAAAACGGATAAAGTAACAATAAGAGGAAAAGGAACTAACACCCCCCCCACCTTAAAATTCTACTTTTTCTGTTCTATTTTAACTCTGGCATGAAATTGCTAAGTCAAAAAATTCCTACAGTGCTTCCAATCATCACCATGTTACTGAGAGCCTGGCAAACTTTGATTTCATAGAAGAGCTCCAGTTCTTTGACTTCAGTAACTTTGTAACGATTTGGGTCTCATTCTGGTTTTTTATTATTAAAAAAGGAAGGGCAGGATGTTTCACAGTGTCACTGGGCTTGAGAAAGGTTTAGGAATGCATGTGCTGAAGGCCTGGAACCTATAAGCAAAACCAAGGAACTGGAATGTTTCTTAGAAATAATAAGCCTGGGAGCATTAATTGAGTCTCATGGTTTTTAGACTGAGTAAACAATCAGTGTATGCAAGTTGGTGATGTTGTACATCATCACAGAGTAGTCACATATGATGCTGAGGATTTGACAAACATGAAAAATCTACTACAGTGTCCAGCCGGTGATCTTCACACTCCCCTTTTTTAATTCTTCTCTCAAGACTTTTTGCTCAGAACCCAGAGGCGATAATATTATCCTCCTTTTCCCATTACCAGCCTATCCCAGCCCTCCATTACTTCAGATAATATAAAAAGTGGAGTATACAACAGAGTAATTTCTCTATCTACTGATGGAATAACATCAGTATGAATGGCAAGGAAACAAAGCCTGATACACCAACTTCCACCCTCCAAGGCAGGGCTGAAAGAGAACAGAGATAAATTAAGGAAGGTCTGGGAAAAGCCTGATCTCAGAGGATCAGATGGGAATGCTGAGAACTCAAAAGGAATCTTCGCAGAGGTATTTTGCCTAACTGCTAAGAATTACAGATCTTGCCAACTCAATATTTTTGTTTCATCCTGTATTACACTTCAAGCCAATTTACTTTAGGTCTCTTCCCTTGTTTCAGCATCCCTTTGCTGCTCTGCCCACTCACCAGCCATCCTTCAAAACCTGCTTGTGAGGGATGTTTGACCCCAAAACTGAAGACTTTTCCAGCTGACCTGACCTTTGAGAAAAACAACTAATATGAATGAAAAAACCCCACACAACCCTTCAGTTCTGACAACCTAACTGCAAAACAAAAGGTATCAAAAGGTCTCTGCTGGCTCCTGTTGGTAAATACCTATTATCTTACCAGCTGGAGGACAGCCTCCATGCCACATCTTCCCCTTTCCATCCTTGTTGCATAACACAGCTTCATTTCATTTCTGAAAGAAGTTTGTTTACCAAGAGGAAAGGCAAAAAGAATATGTTTTGTCACCTCTATGCTAAACCTATTGTCTCCTTCCTAAAAGCAATCATCTTCAGATATTAAAATGGCATGATCTGGGTATTGCATAGCATTTCTTCTAATCTGCCTGCATTGTCAATTCAATTCACAGATTGCATTCATTCTTCTTTGAGAAGCTTACATTGTTGAGTCAGAACTTTCCTAAGAAATAGCATTTACTCACATCAGCCTCATGTTAGTGAGGCAAGGACAAAGTCAAGAACAGAGGGACTGTGCTTTATGTGAAAGACAGAAGAGTTAGAAGCTGGAGCTGGTTATGACATCTTTTGGAACAACTGAGATTAAAAGGCAAAAATGTGCCAAAATTGGTTTTGTGGTTCCCCCCCCAGTCATGAAGTAATAACAGCAAAGCATAGAGCACACTTAAACACAGTGATGGATAATGCACTCTTTACCAGAAAATAAGAACAAGTCAGATCTTTTTCCAGCCTATGTCCCAGTCTTGGTCTGAACTCTGCTTTTCAGACTTATCTCTGAAAGCAGAGAATCCCAAACTTCCAGCTACAAGTGCAAGAATTTTGCAGTATTCTACATTCTCATATAACCCAAACCTTGTGAGCCAGTACAAAATATCAGTCTACTCTACAAGCAAGGAAAACATCCCTTAAACTGGCTCTTCCACTCACCAATTCCTCAGAACTCTCAGAATTCTATGGAAGCACGGGATGTAAATGGACATGTGTCTGTGTATATATCTAGCCAGTCAGCTGAGCTTTTTACTTCGTATAGGATCAGTGAGCCTACTGACCAAATCCTGTCTTTTTGCTGGGTTATTTCGGATGCCCAGAGGAAAAAAAACAAAAAGCATCATTGGACAAAATTCCTCTTTCCAAACCTCCCCTGAGGCAGCTGAACCTTTCCACCTGGCTTTATTTTTATCTGCAGTTCAGCAAACAAAATTTCCCATGCGATACAGGCAGATGCCTCAGTTTCAGGTCTGCATTAAAGCTTTGCTAGGGAAGCATAGAGCAAGGGCAATGGCACTGGGGTGCTTGAAGGAAGCAATTCAGAAACATCATTCTCTATCAATGCAAGGTACTAACACCAATGTAAAAGATGTCATGCTGCATAGATCACCCATCTAACCCTAGAGAAGGTGTTAATACAGACACATTTTTAATTCCGTGCTCAGTAAGATTATACAGGGCTCACAAAGCAGCAGAAAGGTACCTATAATTCTTATGTGTATTTTCAGAAAAATGATGCAGCTTTCTTCATGACATCAATTTTTTTTCACTTTGCAATTACGTAAAAACAACAATAAGATGGGCAGAGAGATGATGTGACGGATCCTAGTGCTGAATTATTCATTGCCCTTCAGCTGCTGACTTCACATCAGACAGCTCCCAATGCACCTTGCATAAATCAAAGTGGATCTTTTTTTTTTGCCACAGCCACTCTAAGATCCGATCGTGTGCTTTTTCACCTAAATACCATAGGATAATGGTCTTCTTTCAAGGAAGGGGTGCGCATACATTGATTGAAAGGGATGTCTGTGTCATGCAGTCATAGTCATAGACGGCTGGTGAGGAGGAAGAGCGAGGTAATGTTTTGAAAAAGATGTGTCAGATGTATAGACTTTATACAGAAAGAAATTATTTTATATATATATTTATATGTGTATATATATGTCTGGTATTATAGTGAGGAATTGTACATATAATTTAATACCTAATGTTTAATATCTGATACACTGTACTACCTCACAAAGCTGAGTCTCATAACGACAGCAATATTACAAAACATCTGGGGAGAAGAAAAAAAATTAATTTCACTGTCTCTGTTTTGATGTATTTATTTATTTATCAGATATATTTAGTTCCTAGCACTTGGGCTTTATCAGATGAACTTCAATTCCACTTTGGGGCAAAGTAACCAGCATTTGCCACATCACAGAACACCCACAAAAAATTACAAATTGCAAAGGAACATGCTGACATTAATGAACAGTGAAAAGAAATTTGGTCCATGCCATGCATCCATCTGGTTTCTAGACCAGTGAAGGGTTAAGTACTGTGTTTCATTCCTGCTTTACAGGCCCTTGGGCTGGTTAATCATTGCTGACTGTGAACTCTTCGGGGATTTGGATTTTTACTACCCTGCGTGTGCAGGGTCTATTGCAGTGGGACCCCTTCTCACTTGCTCCATAAATGCTATCACCTACACTATGGTGAATAGTAAAAACATCATTCTTCAGACATTTCAATCTTTCAGTAGGCAGTTTCTTTATCAATACTTTATCAATATTTTCTTTATCAATACTTTAAGGATGGCTTACCAGGCTGCTGTTTTATTGTGCTGCAAATGAACAAATGGGTGAATCTCTTCCTTTTCCCCATTTTCCCTCAAGCTACTACTGAGACCTTCACAGATCACAAGGGTTTCAGGAACAAGCCCAAATTACTTTGGCAGAACAAATTACATTACCCCAGCTGAGCTACGGCAACAGTCAATATTCAAGTTCTTAGCCCTTACGGCACTTAGAGGGTGGTACAAACTCCCTGAGCCTGGCATGAGAGGTGTTGAGGCAGAGCTGATACACAGGCTGTTACAGTAGCTCAGTTGACATGCAATAATATATTAAGTCACATTTAATGTCTCCAAGGCTTAGGATCCTCTTTTAATTCATGTACTACCTTATGTTGTAGCCCAGAGAACTGCCTACAGCAAAGATCATCTTTCAACCACATGGGCAATTTTGTTCTGTACACTGCATAGTACCATTTGTGTCCACCTGCTCCAGTGGTTCTCTTTTTTGACATAACATTTGCTTCGCTGAAGCTTTGTATTGGAACTTATTCCTGTTATTAGCATTTGTAGTATGCCTGTAATACAAATATGCAATTTGTCTGTAGTATGTAAAATAGTTGTCAGCCCTAAAGTAGTACAGATCAAAACCAGGGTCCTGCATGGAATAACTTAGCCATGCTCTTGTTTAATTTGTCTGCCTGTGCCGGAAGCAGGAGGATGTAGAAGCAACAGGATACTAAAGAAGAAGAGGAAAAGCAGAGAATTGTCAAGGGAGGTTTTCTGTCATAGAGTAGTTTTCAGGAAAGTCTGGGATGAACATAGATTATAAGGTCTGATTTACCATAGTATTTGATACATTTTATGATTTCATAGCTCATATCAGCAAGTAATAACTTATAAATATTTATGAAAATATATGCAATGTCAACTGTCAATATTAGCATAAGTTTTCTCTTTTTTTTTTCTTTATTTTTAGTAAATGGTGGAAACTGAGATTCAGAGCAAATAAGGGACCTGTGGAAGAGGGAAGGTATAGGAAACCTAGAACTAGGTTCCAGGTCTCTCAAGTCCCAGCCCAAGGAATACACAAAGTGGGAATATTCATGTGCATAAGCATTTGCAGGATCAGGGCCTGCAACAGTAATCCAACTTGGATGCAATCCAGCTTGGATGAAATTTAATTTACTCATGAGATCGTAGTTAAAAAATGCTGGTTTCATGAAAATATAACATTACTATTGATTTTTTTTAAGCTGTAAATTGGGCAAATACAGACGTAAATGCAAACCACAAAATACTTGAACAGATGCACAAAGGACATCCAGTCACCAGACTAGAATCATTGGAAACTTGCTTCCCCACCCCTTCTTTCTTTATTTTTCTGTATTTTGTTAACATTTAGAAAAGAAGAAAATATGTATTTCTGACCTCTTTGTTAAAAATATCACAAGATTCATTAAAAGAAGTATTTGGAAACCTCAAAACTCTTCTCCATTTCCATGAATATCTGAAATCTAATGCCTCTGATCAAGCAGAAAAGGGATGAACTGCTATGTGAAGCTGACAACAATAATTGTGAGCTGAAAAATGGCATATTCATTGCAAGTAGCTGGTAGTGATTTCATGCACAGGATTGGAGAGCTGGAGTAGGGGAAGCAGAGCTCAAGTTTGTTTACAGATAAAGAGAGCCTGAGGAGGGTGCTGGCAGCTCTCAGAAACTGCAGAACTCCTGAAGACAATAGGAGAGATGGATTTCCTGGTCTTGTAAGGCACCTTCTGAAGGCAAATGCTTCAAATGGCTGCCTACCATCAAAGGCCTAAATACTCATTTCCAAATCGTAAGCTACTCCCACAGATGGCATGAGGCCTTTTGGTTACTCAGAGGCAGTAGCTGCAGAAAGGTCCCTTCCCTCTGAGTACAAAATTGCAGCTAAAATGAAATGAAAATGATTTTCATTAAAATGTTCCTGTGTAGCATTTATCTTTCTTGCTCAACCAACCTACAAAACCTCCAAACTGATAGTTTCAAAACAAAAAGCTGTTCTATTTCTTCTAACAAAACAAGACTTTCCCCCAAAAGCATAGCCATGGCTTCTGGGAAACTCTGATTGACTGAACAGTTATTTTTTCATTAAAAACCAGTTTTAATGTACAGTTATTTAACCATTCCTAAAACACACACTTCTACAAATCAAATATATTACATCTAGGAAACAAAATAATAATCTGGAAAGCTAACTACCTATTCAGGCTTAGAAAATAAGCTGGCTTTGTTTCTTGAAATAATTGAATTGACTTTTCATTTTGAAATATTAAAATGAAACGTATTTTAGTGTTATAGGTAGTAAAATGGTACAGTTAATATCAGCTTCAATGGATAATACTGGAAGAATGTTATTTGCTAAAACCAACTGAATGACTGAAAGATATCGATCAATAAATACATGGATGTTACTGATGCTGTTCTCAGCAAGTGCTGAAGGATCTTTCTTGAACGGAGCCTGTTTTTGTTCTGTAATCAACTTCTACTTTATAAACTTTCATCACTGCAGGAAAAAAAGCCAGAAAGAGTCCAATGACACCCCTTAAAACAAAGCAAGAAGGATGCTGTGGACCACACACCCAGGTTAAAATTGGCTGTCAAGCACTGTCGAGGCATCTTTTTTCTCCAGCGCTACATGAAGCATGTTACACAAGGAACACAATTGCTTGTGTAATTTACAAATCACTCCGATTGCTTTAGCCTCTTAATATCACTAAATCTCTTTCTCCCTTCCTCTTTCACCCCCTCCCTCTCCCCTTCCCTACACTATATTTATATCTGGGAGACTGCATTCAAGCATTTGGAGATGATGTTTCCTGTGGAAACCTTTGAATTATTTCAACAATTTCACAGCATGTTGCTTTTCTCTTCTGTTCCTTGCTGCCTTGTTCTGGTGATTGGTACTAACAGTAATAGGAAAAATGGTAAAGAAAACAATGCCAAGACTGGCTGTGCCAGAGGAATCTTAACACAGCAGAAAGATCTGATTTCAATTAGATCTGCTCAAGGGAAAGAAACAATGCAGCAGGGAATTGATCCTGCACTGAAGCCAGCCTCAGAGGGCTGGGGCTCTTGCCTGTGCAAGCAGAGGCTGGGCAGCGGGACGTGCCCTGCAGACCCCCTACTTCCCCCTGCTCCAAACCCCTGCCTTCCAATCTTGTAAACAGCAACAGATTGCTTGCTGGAGTCCAGTTGGCACGAATGCTACCAACAAACCATGCCGTGTCTAAACTCTTTTAATATATTTAATGTGGATTCCAGAAGACAAGCATGCTCACACATAGATTGAGTAAAATCTCTGAAGAAATCCCAAACTGCCATGTATAAAGATAATTAATTGTGAGCCTCAATCCTTGCCCAAAGAAAAAGTTTTTGTGTTGGAGGCTTTTCTTTCCCCCTCCTCTGAATGGAGACTACGATTTCCTGGTTTCTTTTAAATTTTTAATATTGCACTTTTTAAAACTTTCAAACTATTGATTCTTTTGCTGTAAACCCAGAGTCTCCTATGAAAGGTAATGAAGTGAGAGGCAGAATTAAGAATGCCCAGATGTGTTGTAGCACATAAGAACACTTTACAAGGAAAACGCAAAACTGCCAGCAGACTAGCAATGGGTTAGCTGTCTATATAAATATATTGTGCAGGAAACATATCTCCAAGCCTGGCTTCTGGACTTCGGTCTGGGGCATGTAAGCTCAGCTGCTACTGCCTGTGCTCAGAAAATGAGAATAGACTATTTTTATGATGGTTCAGAGCAGTTTATGCCAGTCCTCAGCAAGGAAGCTAAGGTTGCTTCTTGAAGCAGGGTTATATATGAAAGGCTTCTAACTACATTGAGTGGCTAGCCTGGACCTGGTGCAGGGAAAGAAAAAGGCATTTCTGTCCAACCTGTTGTTAACTCTACTTCTTCCTCTCGGTGTTTGGAGCCCAGCACCTCCTCATTCCCTGAGCCCTTCTCACCCTCTTTGCTCCTGTTTTGGGTGAGTGGGTTTCCAGGTGGAAGAATTTGGATTCCTGCAAAACTTGACTACTAAATATAGTTCTTATTTTCTGAGCTTTCCCACTAATTTCACAAAACAGCTTCTTGCATAAGTACAATCCTCCATAGGTTATGGTTTGAAGATCAGGCAGTCATTCACAAATGCTATTAAGTTGCAACAGAAATGGTCTGAAATGTACGCAACAGAAACATACACATTCCCAGCTTTCCCTTAAATTAAATTTCCTATTGTATTCCTCATGTGGGTATGGTCATTTTTAATTTAAATTTGTTAGAAATAGACATTAATTTTAAAGAGATTTCATAAATCCCATGCCAATGTTATAAAGCAAACACGTAAATATGTCAGTTTGCAGAAAGCCAGGCTTTAAGAAAAAATATGAAAGCACATAACGCTGCTGACATTCTCATCATACGCTGAAATTTCTGTCCAAAGCTGCTTTCTATCTCAGTGGCAAGGAACCGTTTCTGAATAACAGAGACAAACAGATATGCAGAACCTCTGTGCTGTTATTTGGCAGCCCGTGAGAGTCAGCCGTGAGCAGGCTGCTCTTCGCTCGGCAGCTGTCCCGGGGAGCTGTGGGAGGGAGATGCAGCCTCCACGGGGCTGTTGCTGCCCACAGGATAACAACCCTAAGCAGTTCGCCCCTCCTTTCCCACCTTTACAGCTTCCCATCGCTTACGGCTGCAGCGAGGAAGACAGAGGGGAACAAGGGGGACAATTGCATCCTTCTGCCTGCAGATGTGAGGCTGTTTGGTGGAGTGTCCTTTCCAGAGTACTGCCCAGCCATGGTTTAAGGTATTTAAGGTAACAGAGTTATGTCCTTCTCCCATGGGGAAACCTTCCACACCCCTAGACCTCAAAGTGCTCTCCTGTAAGGAGGCTGTGACACAGTGATGGGAAACAGGCTGTGACACATTTGTGCAGCTCTGTAACCCTCTGCTCCATGGAGTAAAGGGGTGGGAGTACTTTGCTGTGGACAATGAGCATTAAATTCCAGAGATAATGTTCTGCCATTGTATTAAAAACTTCTGTGTAGGTTGGTCTGAGCACATTTGATGCTTACATCCTCTCTGCACAGGCAGGTCGGGCATAGGGAGCCCAGGGGTATTGCAGGACAATAACTGCTATGGGGGTGTGAGCATCTGAACCTGCTGCAGCCTTCACATACTTTGCCACAACACAGCTCCCATTGGGCAGCACTTGGAGACAGCAAGGAAATGAGGTCCCATAACATTTCTCCTTTAAAACTTAGGGAAAGTTGAACTTGTCCAGAAAGCAGCCTTCTACTGCCCAGCTTTGGTTCCCTTATTTACAGAGCAACATTTATTTCTATTACCCTCCTGCCTGTTGCTATTTATAATATAGGGAAGCTTTTTTCATGCAGAATATCAGGGAAAAGCTTTCCTGGGCTGCTCAGTCCATTGCACAAGGACTGCTTTGTGTCCCTTGCTAAGGGCTTGCCATTTGTGGAAGTTGTATGTCTGTAAGAAACAAGAAGATTTACAGGAGAAGGTGCTTAACATTTTGTTGCAGTCTTTGAAAGCCTTTACAAGAAGCTGAGTATTTGGAGCAGATAACCCAGCCATGCATAGACTCTGCTGTGATTTCCTTCAACATATTACTCTAATTTTCTCCTTTTCTATTGATCTGCAGGGTACCACCTCTTCAAACCCCAGACAAATTGATCCTCTGAGTAACATCTGTGCACACTATTAATCTTTTTCACACATTTGATGTTCCACATTACTGGACACAGGACACACACTATGGCTCAAGTGTTAATCAACTAATACCTGAAAATTAGGCTTGTGTCTACTGTATAAACATTGACAGACTATCCATCACCTGCCCGAGTGAATAAATGAATTTTGCTTTTGTTGCATGCACGGTAGCACTCCGTGGCCTGGAATATTTACTGGGCTTGAAGGACATCACACTGTGAGGCCAATCTGCAGCTACCACCAGGCAGCTCGCTGTGCAGGATGGGGTGCAGCCGGAGGGCTGTGGATCCCCACTCACCCCAGCAGACCAAGCCACTTCCAACTACAGCAACAGGCTTCCTCAGAGTATTTTAGAGCAAAAAAAGGGGTGGAAATCTATTGGCCAGCTGGGCTAAGGCCACTCCATACATGCCCCAGGCTACTGTCCAGATTGGGTCCCAGAAGGACCACGGAAATACTTAGTGTTACATGCACCATCCCCAAGTTTCCTGCACATTCACCAAGTGCTGGATGATTGCCTGTGGTGGAAAAGGTCCTGAACTTGCATTACTCTCAAACCCTATTTGGTGCTTCCTGACAGGCAGGGAAGCACGGTTTGCAATACAAAATCTTGGATGTGGCTCCATCTGGGTTTTTTTTTTTCTCTCCTTTTCTTGCCCCCCTGTAACCATTGAAACAGATGGCTATCTCTTCCTAGGAGTTGATAAAGCAATCTGAGATTGCAATGTCTGATTGTGATCACTGTTGACTCTGACACCCTCCTGGCAGGCTCCTCTCTCCTGTTACATCAACTTCCATTTAATGAAAAAGAAAGTGGGAGAAGAGGACAGGCACAGCTGAAAAGCAGTGGATTTGGATCCCTGCTCGGACCAGGCCAGGCTGTAGCAAAAGTAGAGCAGATCAATGGCCCACACCCTTGGCACATGAAAAGGGCCAGAAAGATTCTGACTGAGTTTAATAAAAGGCGGTCAAAGCTTAGCTGCAGCTTGATTCTGGGTAGGACAAAACTGCTTGAATCATATTGGTTACGATTTGGTTCTTTTTTTAAGTGGCTTTCTTGGAAGAGGAAATTTATCCAGGGAGGGTCTCTTGTGACAACTTCCTGAAAGCATCTAAAAAATCTGGAATATCAAATATATGAGGTTATTTGGCAACTAAAAAGTGAAACATCGTATCTACAGAAATTAAGCTGTTGGGGTTTTGATGGATGCCTGAAGGCTTTGGGAGAAAAATTCCAATGAAAAAAAACACCTTTGCTAGTAACAAAAATAATTTCCTCCTCACCAGGACAGATTCATTCCCTTACACTCCCCTCTCAGGCTGGAATTCCTCATGCTCCATCTTTTTCTAATGCCAATTTTCATTTCTTTTTTCAGAGGCCCCACAATAAGTGGGGAGGGAGGAAAGCTGAAAGGGTTCACACTGGAGAGGGTGGTGGAAGATTATGTTAGAGCAGGTTGGGCTCCATAGATCAGATTCAATTACTATAGCTGCTAACTGGGTGACAGAGAAGCATTTCCAAGTCTTTGATGGGACTAAGTCACTCTGCAACTGCCAATGTCCCTGCAGACTTTCCAGGAATCACAGCATAACTCTATCCTTTACAAGTACCCCAGGTAAAGCACTAAAGGTAGGACAAGTGGTTTTCTCTCCTAGCTGGCTTATCACTGCATTTTCCCATGCCAGAGGTCCCCTTTCTGTGTTTTGTACCTTCACTTCAGCATGTTAGCTCAGTCCTCACTGATACCTCCAATCAATATGGGAATACAAATAATGACAAAACAAAAAATCTCAGTAGCAGATAAAGAGCAATATTAAAAAGCATTAAAATGACAGAACAAAAAAAGAAAACAAGGTATTTCCCCATATATATTTATACAGACACATACACTCATATAAGATTGAATTTTCCATCTAAAATGGCTCCATGAATACACTAAAGGTGTTACACATTAAAGCTCTTAGAAGTCCACATTATTCATACTCTAGATCAGCCAAAGACAGACATGAGGGACATAAAGGACACAAGCATTTAATCTAAGAGAAGCCTGATTTTTCTATGAATGAGGTCTCAAGCTCCAAAACCACTGAGGCTAAAGCAGCACTGCAGGTACTTAATCCTGTTATCTGCTACCTCTCTGCCACACTCTGGGTCAGACAACTGCATACGGTAAAGTCTTCTGGAAGAGGACACATGTGGATTTGAGCCACTCAAAAAGGGCACTGGACTGTTTTTTCTGCCACCTTAAGGTGGTGGTAGGAAGAAAAATAGTTACATCATCCTTTTTTCTTAAGAGAACATTTGCCAGATGAAAAGTCTCTGGATGAGTAGGAAAAAGTGCCAAACCGAAGTCCAAAGAGGTGCCTGGGTCGTAGGAATTAAGAAGCAGCTCTGTACACAGTGTTTTTCAGTAGCAAAGAATAGCCAACAAAACTAGTTATCAAAATTCTCTCCATCACACCAAATATCAACAGGAGGACCATAACTCTCCCAGCATTAGGTGGAGAGCTGATATGCATGTCCAGGATGCTGGAGTCTACTGAGAAACCAAGCAGATGAAAACTAGGCAACGTCAAGTTTTATGTCTGCATCCCTTAACACAGTGTGCTGATCTGCACTGGGGAAAGGACTTTTTTATAAACAAACCAGAAAAACCCTCTCCAAAATCTATGCAGTTGCCTGTACCTACTCTCCATGCATCCCAGAGAAGAGTTCCTGGTATCAGCTGATGTGGGATGTGAACCATGGTAAATCCAGGTTTCACTCCAAGTAATACCATTAGGGCCTGAAATAACTGGGTGAAACATGAGTAAGGGAAATCAGCGCAGAAACACAACAGCTGGGCTCCATGACATCACTTGCAGGAATCAAAGGAAATGAGCTTATAAGTTATGCAGAAAAAAATGGCTTTTTTTTTCTGTTTGTCTGCTCATAAAGGTACAGTTTGATTTCAGAATGAGAAAAAAAAACAAACCCACTTTGAAAAATTTGGTCCTGATATATTGCTCTTTTAGGTAAATCGTTTCGCATTTATTGAAGCTGACAAGGAAATAAAATGCCTAAAATCCTTTCTGTTTGCTGTGCATGAAGACGAATTATTGCAGAAGCAATAGTGCCACGTGCTTCCAACAAAAATACAGTAGTGCATAATCTAAAAAGTTATGGCAAAAATGGAGAATGCAATGGTTAACATCTATATTATTGTTGCTGTCATTTGTTTGCATGTTGTGACCTTATTGGTTAGCTTATCAGTAACTAGCTCTTCACAGACATCGTGTTTATTGTCAAGGGAAATCAAATAAATGACAAATAACTGCTTTTAGAGTTCAAAGAGCAGAAAAATAACACAAGCCAGGATATTTTCTGCAAAGGCTTGTGCCTCATGTTTAGCTCACTCTCTTGTGTCTTACTCTGAGATACATTTGAATCTTTAAGCCATAGCCCAGAAGACCAATCAGAAATCAAGGAAGCATCACAGACAGGCTGGCTTCTAGTGCCTTCGTGCTCAGTAGCATGGGTATTTTAGGAGCTTGTTTCAAGGTAATGCACTTAATTGTTTACCAAAAAATAATTTACTAAATCAGGCCATTCCTTACCCTGCTCCAGTTACTGCTAGAGGGTAAACAAGCATTTTTTGATGGATTCCTTTCTTTACAGAAACAGAATAGAAGAACTATGAAGTCAGAGAACTACGAAGTCAGATTCATCCTGCTGGAGCCATCACCTGGGCTCCCCCTTCATCGCGAAAAAAAGGAACAGCATCTCCTGAAACAACCTGTTGTAACTAAAGTGCATCTTAGAAAGCTGACATGATCACCTTCATGCGGGGTGAGTTCTCTCTCACACACACTCTAGACAATTGCAACAGGCTTTTTTGGCAAAAACTGCAATAAATTACCACTGTCAGTGCCTCTGTAACACAGCTGACTTGCACCCACAGTGGTCCTTGCTCCTAACTATATCCCCGGTTTCACTCCAGATGGGCAGCCCATCCCTGTGTTGCTCTCTGGCATGCTCAGTCTCATGTCCCTATTTTGTCTCCCAGGTTTGTTTCCTGCCTCACACTGTGCCAGCCTTATTCCAGTTTACAAGGCTGTAGCCTCAAACACGTTATCATAAAAAAAGTGTCCACTGTAAAGATTTCCTCATAAAAAAACCCAACTCTGTTCACAAATAAATTAAGAATGTGCTTAAATCCCAGTGAAAGAAATGGAACATAAGCATGTGCTGAAAGTCTTTCCTGAATGGGGGCTTATTGCCTCCCTCTTCCTAAACCCTATTTTGGTTGAGCTCATATTTCTTGTTGGCAAGAACTTAAAAACAAAAAGAAGGAAAAAAGCTTTCCTATAAAACTTGAACTTAATAGACCACTCCAGCATCCTTAATTGCCATATTTTTTTGTATTGATGTGAATAGTTATTAATGGACCTTTTTAAGGAAAATATGATACTTCATATCAAAAATACACAGCAAAATGAGTTTACACAGATATACAACATAATGCTTTGCAAAATTAATCAACCTAGGTAGTTGAAATGTGGTAGAATGTTTTGTTTCCAAATGGAGAATTATTATGATATATTGGGGGTTGTCGTCTCGCCAACTTCCTTTTAATCAGCTCTTTTTTCTGTATGGAATGAAGGCCATGAAACGCCTTAAAACTGCAACCTCTTCACTCAAAAAAGAGCAAGGCAGATTTATATATTTTTTTTAAGTGGGTGAAGGAATCCACTGATGTAATAAATGTATCCATGTATTCCAAGTATAACTTGGAGCCAGTCTAGTTATAAACTCCTTAAGATCAAGGTTCATCATAAAACTGGGCCCTACCTTTATTTTCGTAATACTAGCGGTTGCCACTAGAATTCCTGAACCCCTTCTTCACGCCATCTGGAATGCATACATGAGCAAGTTTATGATGAAAAATATACTGAACGCTAGAGCTAGCCTTTTTAAGGGTAAAAGCAACTACAAAGGCAGTAATGTGCAGGGAATGTACATTTGTTTTATTATAGGAACCAATGTGTTCTTTTCCTTTTGGTTTAACCAAGCTGAAGACAGATCACAGAATCAAGCTTTGCAAATGAATACTGTATGTTCAGCTCCATTCTGTGTGATCTGGAAATGAGAAGGACCCAATATCTTTATCTACTTAATTCTGTCACTGTTTAATTCATTACATAGATTTTCAGTCTGGGTCAGTTGTTATGTTCAAGATTTTATGCCACATGTCACCCTCAGCATTCATAACTTCTATTACAGTTATATTGGAATAAAAGGTAGCAAAATTCACTTTGGTGACTTCCTTAGTGTCACTACAGATGTAAAGTGACGATCTGATGATCTAGCTCTGATCACCTTAAAAGTTTGTTCATGATTGCCACAAGCCAACTCTGAATCCAAGAGCATTTCCATATTGTGTTGTTTTATTCTGGGTGGGTTTTTTTTCAGAGGTTTCTTGGTTTATTGGGTTTTTAGCAAGAATAGTGCAAGCAGCTCATTCATTCTTTAACTTTTTCAGATTTTCAGCCCAAATGTACTAACTCTTGCTAAGACCAAACCCAGTAAAATAATACCCTAAATTTCAGATCAGGGCTCTGATTCAGGGAAGTCCTTCATCATGTGCTCAACTGAAAGACCATGTGTCATATTTAGCAAAGTCAGTGTCCAGACATCATATGCTGTTCTCCACTTTGAGTGAATTGAAGTCTAGGTGAATTAAGCATGTGTTTCAAATCAGGTATGTGCTTGAGCGTTTTCTTGAACAATGATGGAGTTAAGCATGTGCTGAAGTGCTGTCTTAGGGCTGCTAAAGGCTGGTTTTCCCTCCTTCAGCTGAAAAGATCATCTAGTCACAGAAGAGCCTTTTCAGCAGAAGATTTTGCTTTATCATGTCCTTGTCCAGTGCACAAGTATCAGCTTTCAGATTTAATGAAATAGTGGAGGGACATTCTCTGTTTGCAGGACCAGATCACACAGAAATAGCCTCTTTGTAACAGTGTAAGAATACTTTGAGCTTCACAAATAAAAGCACTCAAAAGATAAGAGCACCAGATATTCAGCTGCCTGTGTACCCTTCTTTTCCTCCCCAGCACAGCCTATCTCTGTCTCTCTTTTGAGGCTCATTCAAGGAGCTCACCAACACCATGGTCCATCAACAGCGAGGTGAAAGGAGTAAAGCTATTTGCAAATGTGTGTGCGCACACAGGGAATCCGCTTGTTCCTTTGCTCTTCACTGGGAAACACAGATTTCCTTTCTGCCTTACACTTATTCGGGTTCTCTGCTATGAATTTGCTGTAAACATTTCATAGACATGAACCATGCGACAAAATAAATCCTAAAAATGCCTTGGACACAATCAGGCCAAGCAGCGCCCTGAGGTCCCCAAAGGGGCTGTCACCTTTGCAGCTGCAGTTCTCCCATCTCCACCAGTCACTGGCTCCTATTGAAACCAGCCCAGCTCCTGGCTGCTCCGCACAGGAAACCTTTCCCAACAGCAGTCCTATTTTCAACAGTAACTGCCAAAGCCGAGCCAAGGCCACGCACAAAAAGCCTAGTTTACCAGATGAATTCCTACAAAACACAAGTGACGCTATTCAGGATCTCATAAGCAGTAGGTCAGTGAATAAGGTGTTAGGACTCCTAAAGTTTAGCAGGAGGGAGCTGCTTGTCCCCTGGCCATAGGCTGCCTGCAGTACTGCAGGGCTAATTGCTGTGCATTCCTCAGCCATGATGTCATTGAATCATGATGCTAACTCTTTCCCTCCTATGGATGGAGGGAACTTGTGGTATATCTCTGAGGCACCCAAAAATACATGTGCTGACCCTTTAAAAAGAATCTTTTACCATATACCTAGCAGAGCCAAACTAAATGAAGCTGAAGTCTCTGTCCAGCATTTGGAAGCCAGTTAAAATAGGAAATCAGTGTTTCTCTAAATACACAGAGTATATTACCTTAGTCATAAAATTGGGGACTTTCAAATCTAATTTGTTCAGCACTAGCACTGTTGAAGGCTGGGAAGTGTTCCAGAGGAAATCACCTCCACGCAAACAGAGATTAGCAGCTCCCCATTGCAGACATATGGAAATGATTGCCTATAATCTCCGGTAATTGTGGCTGTATTACATTCAAATCCTGTTTTCAATTTTCTTAAACTTCTAGACTGATTGTGTTATTAAATCATGCTGGCTGATGTGTTTAATAAGGACCTATTAAATGTTTATAAAATTAGGGAAATAAATACAGGCTTTTAGTCAGATTGTGTGATGGATCTGGTAACCTATTGTTAAAAGTACTGCTGGTAAAAATGTGTCTAAAAAAATAGACTTAAAGGCTCCCTTTAAAATAAGAAACCCAATATTCAATACAGGCTATTTCTAAAACGATATTCACAGATGTTTAAGAGAAAAGAGGAGTGCAATTAGAAAGTTCTCACTGAGCTGTGGGAAGCAGCACTTCCTCCACAGGGTGATGTGTCCCAGGTTGGGACAGCATGGGGAAGGCACAGCATTGTCCCATGTGTGGCTGTGCTGGGCCAGGGTGGCTCTGTGGGCACCTGAGTGGCTCCAGCACCAGTGTTCCACCTACTGGGGCAGCATGTAACTGGCTGAGGCCATACGCCATCCCAGTCACCTCTGAGCACCCAGCCCTGCAGTGAATGGGCAAATGCCTCCCGTGGCCCTGCTCTCCCTTCTCTACCCACAAACAGCCAGCTTAAATAATTAAACAGCTCCAAGAGACCGTGTCAGAAGGTTTTGCAAGGCAAAAAGGATTTTAAGCCCAGGGACATTTGTCTGACACCAAAGAGAGGACTAAAGGATTGCTCCAGCCTCCTCCTTTGCCCTACCACTCTTTTACTAGTTCCCCCTTTCCTACACAGTGCTACCCACAACTAGAGACAAAGCTTTTGCCTCAGTTAGCAAACGTGCTAGCTCCTTGCATGCCTGATGTTGCTTTTTGGAAGCAACCTTCAGTTTTTAACAGCTAGCTCTGTGTTTTCTTCATTCTCAACTCCCTTTTACAATAGCTCTTACCTGGTTGTGAATGTGCATGCATCTAACTTGTTTTAACCACAGTACACATGCTAAAGTAATTTTGTCCTCTGTCTTAAGGGCAAACATGAACCTGTTTTCTCCAGCAAATTAATCTTTTATTTTATTCTTTTTTTGAGGGAGGGGGGTGAAGAGAAAGGGGGATTATAAATTAATTAATTGTTGAGGTTTTCAACATAAAATGCACCGCATCATTATCTTTGCATAAACACACCATCTTTTAAAAAATATAACTAGCCCATAACATCATAGTTACAGAATATTATCAAGTAATGAGGAACTTGCATGGTTCACATTAGAGACTTTGAAAGGTTTGAAGAGAATTGGATATAAGGTTAATATTTGGCAGAGCCTTGTAAATAGCCTGATTGTTATTTTATATTGGCTGAAGTATAAAAACCTGTGTTGCGTGCCAGCAAAAGCCGAGTGGTGTGGCCAGGTAGTTACATGGCTCTGTTGTTAGCCTGTTTCATGTAGGAATGTTCTTGTTCTCAGTAGGTTATTTTTTGTGTGTCTGCTTATACTCAGCTGAAATAGAGCAAGGACCCAGCACGGCAATTATTTTTACTAAATTTTGTTGGTCTGCCCTCAGGGGACCTTCTCCCAGTTTAATTGTTGGAGGGATTGCTGCCTTCTGGGACTTTATTTCAAAATGTTCTTGTTAGAATTTGCTTTTTTAACAGAGGAAAGGGCTTTTATTTTTAAAAAATTAATCCCTTTTTGAATGCACATGAAAATGCATAAAACAGTTCATCCTGAGATTAATAGAGGTGTTTCTTGGTGCATAGATTTCTAGATTATTTGTCTAAAGATATGCTTAGAATTGACTATATTATGGGGGCATAAATCTCCTGCTCCCCTCCCCCATGCAGGAACTTTGGAAGTGAAATCAAGCAACCCAACTGCATTTTAAGTTAAGACAAACACGGAGGAGATCATTTGTCTTTAGCTGTACATGAAATAGCTTATAATAGTTGCAACTGAGTATATGAAGGATATGTTAGAAACCCTTTGATATAAATCCCATCATCAGCCTACAAACATATTGCATTTATGCATCTGACAGGATTCACCCATAAATAATAATAGGAGAAAAATCCAAATTTATAAGCTGCTATTTCTGGATTTATTTTTAATGTGACTGAGTATTCGTCCCACTTCTACAACAGGCACTACATTAAACAGAGCACAGGCAATCTGGTTGGAATCAACCAAAAGAAAATAAATACTGAAATGTCCCCTTGTCCAGCCCCAACTGGGCAGAGATGTGGGACGAGCTCCATGTGAGGACAAATATCATGCTGCCACATAATTCAAAGCAACTGGGGAGTCACATAACTTATTTTGCTATTTTTAGATTAGTTGCAATATTTTTTGTTTTGGGGGAAGCTCTTCCCTTTCCCAAACATATGGTTCTTCCTCCATCATTATAAATTATATTTACAGGCTATGAAACCTTTGTGAGCTAAATCTCAGCTTGTGTGAATTGGCATCCTCCACTGGAATCAGCAGAATGGTGTCGGGGTCTCACTCACAGCCTCTCTGACAGTCTACCTGCTAATTTCTTTTAGAAAAAAGAGTGGATAAGGTCAGACTTTATTCCCCTGCTTACTCCTTCTCTGATATTTTTTGCAGTTAACCCCACATCTGTTATTTCCCCGTATCTGTAATTAATCTGATAGTCACTGCCTCCTTCTTCTTCTCCCCCTCTTTTCTACACCCTCGAGGAGGTTTGGAAGGAAAGCAAGCTGAACACAAGCATGCAGGTAGCTAAGTTCACCCTATATCTCAAAGCACTTTATTCCACTCAAAATAAAAACAGTGTGTAGACTGAAACACTAAAAGGTAAATAAGACCCTTGAGCCTTTAAACGTAAACTTACCAATTAGAACATTAGAAAAGCCTGGATGTCCATTGTCAGACCTAATGTTAACAGTTCAGCCACATACTGAGCTCATTCATCAATTAATCATGAAGCAGAATTAGAACCATCAGCCCAAATCTTTAAAATCCTCCACCTCAGAACCGAAAGCACAAACATCTGCCCTAATGCTTCACAAGCCCTTGTAGCGTTACTGGGTCGTAAGCTCTCAGGGAGTTTGGGAGGCCTTAGACAAGAGTCCACATCACAGAGCCACCACACGTAATGCAACATAATTTTTCCCAATTAGTTGTCTCTCTTCAGGAAAAGCCTGAGGCGGATGCAGCAGACACATCCCTAGAGAGAGCGGTCCGTCTAGGTAGGCTTGAGATCACTGGCGTATGAGTGAGACTCTGTGTGTGTATGTATAAAAAGCAGGAATGGGGAGAACTCACAATACAGCCAGGCTTCAATATCACCAGAAAAAAAAACGTCAAAAATTCACATTATTATGCAGGACAAACAAAACTCAAACAACAGCAATTTAAAAATTTCTTCTCGGGTTTAACACTGAAAGTAAAAGAGAACCAAACAGAGGAGGTAAAGTTAAAAAATAACCAAAAACAAATCTAAAACACTCAAAAAAATCACATTCCCCCCCAAACCAGAAAAAGACTCAGTTCCGCATTTTCACAAGCTCTTCATTGTTGTTAGTATCAGAGCATACACTAAGGTTGGGTTTACGGTTTGAGCTGGTTTTCTGTAATATGGAAATAGCAGACAGACTGGCAGCCACCCGCGATGGAGCAGCACCCTCAGCACAGGCACTCTTGCTCGTTACACATCCTGAACCCAAGGCAAACCATTCCCCATCCTGTCCCAGGTTTTGTGTCTGTGAGAAAAGCATGGAATGGATCCATGCAGGTGTGCTATCCTGTGACGCAGTTATCTCCAAGCAGTGAACATCCACATGATTCTTTGAACATAAAAACACCACCATCATTCAATCAAAACCACTTTCTCTTCTTCACATTTCTGTTATTTCCCCCAGATTTTTCAGCTGTCAAAACTGCAAAGAGGACTCTTGTTACACAAAGACCAGCAAAGTCAATGGTAACATTTCATTTCCACTCAATTTGTTCAACTGGATCATTATGCTGGGACTGAAAAAACCTTGTGCTGCAGTGCTACCCCCTGCCTAGTCTTACACCAGGCTCACATTAGGCAAATTAGAGGAATGGGGAGAAGGACAAAACATATGAAACCAGACAATTCTTTGAGATCACAGCCATCAGATACTGGCCTAGATCCTCTGCCGTGGTGATTTCACTGATTTCAGAGCAGTTACCTTGGTGCTAAAGAAGAAGACTGCACAACAGAGAGAGCTGGTGCACAAGATTGTGCACCAGTTGATGAACTCAGCTGATACTTGATGAGGCTACTGTTTGCCTAGGTCCTGGGGGACAACAAGGCATCCTTAAGTAGGGTGTCCCTGGGAATAAAAGGTCTAGGGCCTCTTCCTAAGTTAAAGCTTGGCAGCTCATGCAGAAAGAACAACCAAATAGAATGAACAAAACACTCCCCTGGCAGGAGAAGTTGTGAAAACAGGGCTGTTTTCAGACTGACAGTGCACACACAGAGACAAAAATCAGGAATCAGAATCAAGGCTCTGAACAAGATGGGGTATGTGTGTGTGCAAGTGTGGGAAGCAGTGGTGTTTGGCATGGATGTCTTAAAGAATTGCTCAGGCTGTTTGGGGAGGGTATGCAGCACTTTATTGCTTTGGCTCAGCTGTTCTATTGCACAAGTGACAGCTAAAGGCTCTGAAAAAGGGGAAGAATGAAAAAGTGAAAGGTGAGGAAGTTTCAAGTTTTATGTCAGAGCAATGTCAGGCTGGAGAAGAGAAAGGGATGATGTAATGGGTGGGGGAGAGAGGGAGAAAGGAGGTTAATGGGGAACTGTAAAATTCCAAATGCAGTATTTTATTACAGTATTGAAACTGATGCTTACAGTTTAACAATAGGACTGGCATGGAATAGCTTAGTGGTGTGAGCCAGCAGTGCCAGCAGGATTTATGATTATTTTTTTTTTCTTTTTTAATATTACAGAAGGAAAGTCTCAGTCTTGTTTAGGTTAACAAGCCTCATGCTTGGTAAACTAGAGTATGCTTGGAAATGCTAGCCACTGGAAATCCGCCTGGACTACTGCTCCAGGGCTGTCGGGTGTTTTATGGAGTCTGTTATTTCCTTCAGATGCAAAAGAAGAAAAGTGGCAGAAAAAGCAGGACCAGAGCTACCTGTGGTCAGCCATCAACTCCTCAGGAAGAGAGTCCCACTGGAGAGCAGGAAGTCTTCTCCAGGCTGCCCCTAGCCCATCTTCAAATGACAGAGATGCTGCCAAAATAGCCTTGTGAGCTCAGACAGGGTGTAGCTGGGCTCTTTATGAATCTGGTTTGTTGCCCAGAGCATTGTACAATAATAAGCAGCTTGTGTGGTCGTGGCAGGCTTTTCCCAGTCTCAGACACAGGGATTGAAATGATTTCCTGTGCTGATGGTCACTGCCGGATCTTTAATCATGTCAAGTCCCATCTATACCCAGACACTTCAGTGATGCTTGATGCAAAGATGACTCTGTAGGTAGGATTGCACAGCAGGAAGAAGCTCTGCATGGGGAGATCTGGCAGTGAACTGCAGACGGGTTTAATAAGCCCAAAGATGAGTGAAGCAAGTCAATGTGTTGGGAACATGGGCTTGAAAACAGGCTCAGAGTATTCCTGCTCATACAAGTTATTACATGAGGTAAAACAAACCGGGGAGGGCAATCTTGCACTGAACATTTTCCTGTTTCTGAGTTACAAGTAAAGGCACCAGCCATCATACCACTGGCATGGAACTGCAGCGATTCATATTTCAGGCTCTTCTGCAGGCTCAGCCAGCAAAAATCAATACCTGTGCCTCTAGAAAGACCCACACAAGAAAGTATTGACACTCATTCCACTGCATACAAGGTAAGAAGTAGAATTGCAAATAAAAGATCCCTAAGTCCAAATAAGCAAAGAAATGAATCCAATAGAGCACTTGAGTCACAGAGTTTAAAATGTTCAGAAAAAATTATGAATTCTATGTTACTAAATTTGAGAAACATTGACAAAAAAAGCATCTCTATTTATCTCCTATTGTGTATCACAAGGCACCTCAATGCATACATCTCTTTTCAGTGGAAAGATTTTTTTGCCAACATGTGTATGACTTGAGTGAATCCTAAAGAGGCAAAGCAGGAGCCTTCTCTCTCCTTTCCCTGCTCTTCAAGAGGAGACACAGTCCTGGGCTTAAATTCCAGCCAGCTTCCCCATCCCCAGTGCAGAGAAGCTCATCAGCTCCTGAACTCAACAAGCCAACGGGGAAACTCTTCAGCTGCCTCTGCTGCATCCTGCTTTGATCTGTTTATAACTTCAAAGAACAGACAAATAAATGAAAACAAAAGTCCCTGCAATCATGACCACTGTTTCTGGGAGGAATGAGAGAACTTCTGGCGCAGTGGGCTAGCTAATGTAGCCCCAAGCTAATGCTTCTAGAAAGTAAAAAATGGCCAGAAGAGATGTGTGGGACCTGGACCACCTCACAGAGAGATGACATTTCCTGGGTGCTCACTGGAAATTTAAATTCCTTAAACATTAGAATTTTATCTTTGTATGACCAGCTGATACCTTTCTAATGAATCTGTGTACGCACAGGAAGACAAACTGGCTTCTACATTCCCTTTCCCCTGTAGGAGATGCCAGAACCCTCTACCTTCATACAAGTGCTGCATCGTGCCCTTAGGAAAGATGCTCCTGGATTGCTTTGATTCAAGAGCAGTGCCACGTGGAGGGACACACATGAAACACCAGCCTCTCATTTGGTCCTGGGAACATAAGCCATATGTCCCCAGCCCCTGCGTATCTCACACATGAGGCTGAGTCCCAGGGCTCCAGGTAAGGTGACTGCTGTGCAGCAGCCCTGAAGCCCCAGAGCCCCTTCTTCACCACGGGCACTGCTGTCCCCTCCCTGCTACCGGCAGCAGTGAGAGGCGACGTTGTGCCGAGCAGCTTGCCATTCTCCAGTTTCCCTTAGTGACCAAGCTACATATGTTCAGAAAACTGAATTTATGTCAGTGGCTTGTTGTTCCCAGCCAGAAGATTCAGTCTGATTTGTATATAGCTCTGCATAAATTCCTCGTTAACCTTTACAACCATCTGGAGCGAGAGTTGCTCCTCATATCACAGCGGACTGTAGCAATGGCAACAAGCGTAACCAAAACCGCAGGGCTTTATGAGGCTGCACCAGGCACCTTGCCTAGAGCTGGAAAAGGAGGGAGAAGGGGAAAAAACACCTCTGCGAGGTCCCTAACCAGCACCCACTGTTGCGTCACCCCACCCAGACCAGTGGGAAGCACAGCCCTGAGCGAAACCCATGGCAGTGCCTTCCCCAGGGACAAGGGGTTGTTATTGTTCATCTCCTTCAGTACTGCAAACCCTGTACCTTCTGTCGCTCTGTTTAAGAACAGGCAGCTGCTTAATGCGAGGCTGCCGAGCCTCCGACGGCAGTTGCGTGCTTAATGCTTCAATTTCCACATTTTATTTTATATGTAATTTAAAGCCCATGGTGCCTTAATTGTAAAATAGGCCTTATTAAAATAATAGCTTGAGAAGCAGTGGGGTACCCTGTGCGGCAGAATGAAGCTTTCTATCTTAACTGCTGTTTACAAGGATTTAAAAGGGAGATACAACCAAAATAGAGCTGTAGAGATGTTTCCAATGTGAGCGATGGACCAAAGACTACTATATAATTAAGCCTCTTCCCTTTTCCTTCCCCTCACCCCCCATGTTATCACTCATTTTCTTTAGATATCCAGAGTACACCCTTGGCTGCATTTATGATTGATGATGCAGTACGGATACTTCAGTACTGTAAGCAGTGTGGGGTTTTGATTAATGATGTTGGTGGCACTCCCAGAAGACCAATGGCAAATGATATTGTTATCAGAAAGCAAACTAACACAACTAGGAGAACAGCAGGGTCCTATGAGTTTGAAGAAGTCTTTCATGTCCCAAAGTCACCCTTCTGCTATTCAAACCTCATTTTCTGGAGACAACCCCTTGGAAATGGAGGCACAATAGCAGGACTCTGAACTGCCTATAAACTCCATGTATCTCGGCCCATGCAAGGAACAGCCACAGTCTACTGTTAGGGCTCCCTCAGGGCTACTGTGATTTATGTCATGCCTCAGGTCTCCAAGGTAATGAATGAGCAGGCTGTGACCAACCACTTTGTCACACCTGATATTCTTGGAGGGTGGAGGTTGAGAGCAGGCTGGCACATGATCCTCAGGCAGGGTTATTTGCTCTGCCCTGGGTACCCCCAAACAGCCTTACCTGAACGCTCCTCCACGTTATGCCACTTGCAACATCATGTTCACCAGTATGCGAACTGCCCCTCGAGTCTGGCCTGACAGTTTTATTTTGTCCTCAACTTTGTGTGCTCCAGACACATTGAGGCCTGGGAAGGTTTTGTTTTTTCCCCCTTCCACTGTCTATGTTGTGTCCTTATCCTCTTGGGTCTGCAAGGCTTGGCAGGGATTCCTTGCCTGCTCAAAGGGCATGTGCATTCTTCCCGTCAGACTTCAGTAGGACATTTCTACTACCCTAGACTGAAGGATGAAACAGGAGGCGCAGTGCCCAAGGGTTTGCATGCTGTGGCTTCAGAAGCCTGTCTTGCTGCCAGCACAAGCAGTCAATGCTCATGCTGTAGAGCTGGGTGACTGCACTTCTCCTGCATTCACAGAAGCCCTACTGACAGCTCTCCTGGTGATGAAAAGCCTTTAAAAACAAACCAAAACCAAACAAAAACCAGATGTGGCTCTGTGGACGTACTTCAGCAACATCAGCAGATTGATTGCACAGAGGAGCTGCTGCTGCCTGGGATAGGCCCTCTTAGCTCCTGGACTTTTGGGCATCTTCACTGCTATGGACCTCCCTATGCTGCTGCTGATTACTGCTAGAGGGGATCAGGCTGCCTGTGATCCATGCACAACCACATGCTGTCTCTGCTGGAACCACAGCAAGCAGAGAGCCCACTTCTCCCCTGCCGCTCACTAGCCCAGCAACACTGCCTGCAGTACCCTGACACCTATTGCAAGGGAGCACAGACACTTCTTACACTGGAGGTACTGATGGATAACTCCCAAAGATCACAAACTGACCTGGGCTGGTGTCCCTGTTTTGAATACTCATCATTGCCAGTTCAGGACCCTGTGCTTTTAAAGCCTTGGAGAAAATGGCAGGGACTCCTGTACAGCCTGGGCTGCTATTAGGGAGCTGCACATCCCCAAAAAAGTGGGGGCAGGACCAGACCTCACCCCACCAAGTGGCATCACACACTGCCAGCAGATGTAACCAGGCACAGACAGCTCAATTACAGCTGCTGCTGTGTGGAGGTGCTGGGATTGGAGAAAGGGGTGCATCATGTGCTGAAGACCTTGGTGCAGATATAGGGATAGAGGTGACAGATAGAGGCATGTGTAGTATCCACATGGCAGTCTGTGATTCCAGGTGCTGGGAGAGGACACAGCTCTACAGTCCCCCAGCCCCAACCTGCATACTGCCTACAAACCCCATTCCCCAAGGGCCCCGTTCCCCAAGGGCTACTTTCAACTTTCCAAACCTATTAGCAGATTCATACAGCTGCTATTTAAAAATAAAATTAAATAAAAATAATAAAAGAAAACCAGAAGAGAAATAGTTCTCCATTTTTTTTTTTTAATCCTCTAACAGTACCATTGCCCCCCCAGCATTCACCCTGGCCAGGGGCCCGCGACTGGATTATTTAGTCTGACTCCCAAAGCAAGAGCAGATTTACTATTCAAATTCTCATGAAACAGCAGGACTAGAAACTTCATCAAACTTTATATTATTGGAAAGAAGAGGTTCCCAGAAAGGATCCGAACTAGCTGTCTTTAAAGCTGTGATATATTTACTGTACAAAGAAGCTCCTTTATGCTGTCTTTCAGATGTGTTTAAAATGCATTAGTGCTTTTCTTCATCACTTGCACCTTGACAGAGAGCTAAGACCCCACAACTTTTAAGGAAGGATTTAAAACCCACTACGATAATTAAAATATATTTAAAAATTACAAATACTTTTAAAATTAAAGCATTTCTGAAGGGTGTTCTTCAATCTAGCATAAGATGAACATGCAGTACATGCTCAAGAAGAGGGACAAAGCCTCATCCTTTGCCAGGAGTTGCAGATTGGAGATGCTGGGATCTGTAATAAAGGTTGCTAATGAGGTAGTCCAGATCCTCACAATTTCCAATCCATAGCCACCTACAGCAAGAAGTTGAAGGGTCTAAAGGCATAGACCTGGAGTAGAGAGGACATTTATTGCTGATGTATCACTTTCCCCCCTGCCAAGGCAATATGGAGGCTGATACAAAGCTCTTACTGCACACCCCACTTGAAAGAACCCAGCAGCTGGCTTCAATCAGGGTCAACTGGCAAGGAGTTTAACATCAGAAGTCAACAGATGCATACCTACATGATATTTGCTATATGTTTATTTATATACTTACACATTGATATGCAACATCTCCAGGCAAGGGTCTTGGTAAAACATGGAGAAAATCAATTTTTTCTTGGAGTATAACATGTCATTTATAGAAAGTGAAACATTTTCCAAATATATTTGACCTTATTAAAATATCCTATTTTAGTAAATGTTTCAAATTTTTTTATTAATATTTTTATCATGCTTATATCCCAATTCACTAATGAACTCTGAATTTGATTAGGCTATTCTTAAAGGAGAAAATATGGGGAAATTGTAACTGAAACAGCAAATGAGTCCATTCTGAACTCTGCAAATTAATAGCAGATTCTCATTTTTAATATCTTCCATGAAATGGCTGGTCTGGGAGAAGAAAGGAGAAGAATGACTTTTCCTTGACCTGCTCTGGCCAAGTTTTACTGTAAAACAATATAGCATCACTATAATGTACCTGGGATCCAAAATAAGTGTGTCTGTCTTGCCATATCTCTGCAGGAATTATCAGTAATATTATATGTTCCAGTTTCAGATGGTTCTAATCAATCTTTTAGTATCTTACATGTCTGCCTATTAAGCTATAGGTGATCACTTGGACCCTGAACTCTCTCTTTCTTTGTAAAATCATCTTGAGTAATATGAAATCATGTTGCTGGAGCCCTGGAATTTCTGGGTTTCATCAACATTTGCCCTCATTTTTCACATGACAAAGTTAGGGAAATATCTGGTAACATTTTAATTCCACGTTATTCAGTGTGGCTTGTATAGGTGTGGTGCAATTGAGTTCTAGACAGGAAAGACTGATTTGAAGTCCTGGCAGAGCCATTAACTGATTCCCTAAAGATATGGATATAAATTTTTCCTAGGCACATCTGCCCTGTCTGCTTTTAATTTTGAAACACCAGCTTTAATTTAGAAGCTGTACTGTAAACTCTCCCTTTCGTGAACAAGAATGACATAATTTGCTGAGCAAAGACCCAGAGCCAATCTTTTTTCGTCTTAAGTAATCAATGAGTAGTACCCAACAGACAAATGTTCCTTCACTAATCCTCTCCTGCCTTCACAGGCTATTGTGCTGCATGGACCACATCTTAATGGAGAGACTGGGCTGCTCAGCTCTCCCCTCATTTCCAGAGCTGCAGAGATCACCTCCTCTCACATTCTTGATCAGCTTCCCTGTGGCAACAGCAGCAGCAGATCACATGGAAAAGTAATATTAGGAAAGTATTTAATGTATTTATAGCTGTCTTTTAATGACATTTACCAGCTGGAAAGGAGGAGGCCTGCCAGCACTGAGCGATCAATCAGCTTTGAGGAACTCCAGCAAGTGCTTGAGACCACCAGCAAGCCTTCCTCCAGCCCTGGCTCCATCTTCTCTCCTTAGGCTGCAGATCCTTGGGGCAAATCAGGCTGACAGAGTGTGTCACCTGGCCCTTATCACAGTGGGACCTTGAATTTAGCCTAAGGCTGAGGCTGCTGCAGTGTACAAATAAATAGTGCTATTTCTTAGATCACGATTTTGAAATTATTGTTCTGCATCAGCAGAATCTGTGAGCATGGGACTCATTATGAACACCCCATATAATAAATTTAGTGTGCCAATCAGTTTTTCCAGAGGACTAAAAGAGAGACTACTGCAGCCTGTGCTTGGCCGCTGTACACAGCAGACCTTCAGATCTACCCTTACAACAAAATGCCATTGGAGTTCTGGCTGTTGCAGGAGGAGCTACCTGCACTTGGAAAATGGCAAAGATCAACCCATATGGAAAAGACTGTGACTGAAAGGTCCAAGTAAAGCAATTTTCTGCTTCCCAAAAGATGTGGCTATAAATAGAACAGTGCCTGAAAACGAGCAGGCAAAAATTAAACACAAACATAAACAGAGAGCAAATCTTCTAAAGCAAATAAAGGGTTTACTATATTTGTCCCCAAATGGAGTGTAGCAGACCCACCAGGCAATGCAAATTCTTTCTTTACCTTACATGTCACAGGAGCTGGGGCAGCAAGTCAGTTTGGACACAATCACTTTGTGCCAGGAGGTTAAGCCATTATTCTGCCTAAGTTCAGGTTGACCTGAAGTGTAGTAATTGAGCAGAAGTGCATGCTCCTATGACCATATTTATCCCCAGGAAGCCGTGCCCCACAGCCACAATTCTGAGCATCCACATGTACTCCTGAAGGGAGGCCCCCAGGAGACACTTCAAAGTTGCTCTAAGCATCATGCGAACCTTTTGTTTTAACATCAAGGGGTCTTCAGCCATCTTATCTGTTACTCTAATTGCTCTGACAAGCTGTGGAAATACATGTCATTTAATGAGTAAACCTATAAAATAATCATTTGCTGTCTGTGTGCTTGATGCTCAGAATCTGCTGAAATTTCATGTGGGAAAAAGCTCCACTAGGCTTGAAGGAGTGACTTTTAATTTCCCCTTTTTCCTCTGAAAGGGAATTTTACAGCTACTGTAGGAATTCATGTCTCTCAGACTTCAAGTGTCCATCACTGTTTTCTAACCCCTCCCTGTACAGACTGTATCTGAAATGTTTGGGGTCTTGGTTTTGGTTGTTATGATTTGAAGATTAATTTTTTTCTTTTGATAGATGAATTGGAACTCAGATATGGAATAAAAGGTTGAAGATTCTCCCCATTTACAAGACAGGTAACAACAGCAAGAAGTAAGGAGCTGGAAATACTTCATCAGTTCTCTGCACTAATAGTATTTAAGTAATAGAACTTAAAAATCCCATCCTCTTACAATTGCATAACCTTGAACGGAGACAACAGGAGGCCAAAAGAAATCTGTAATGTCAAAAGCTGCAGGATGAAACACCTGAGAGATGAGTCCCTTGCAAAAGAAATGCCAGCAAAATACCACTAGATAGTACAAGGGGTTGAAAGCTGATAAAAAGCACCCCGATTTTCAGTGGTTAAAAGCAAACAAACAAAACAACCCAAACCAAAAGCCAAACCTTTCTCAAACGCGAATGATTTGTTTCCCCCTTTTTAAGAAAATTGCTTTTCAGCTAACTGAAAAGTTAAAGATCCAAGTGGGGAAAGTCTGCTGGATTTTACGTGCCCAGTTTTATTCTAGCTCCTGTAGTTTGGTCCTACTTTACAATGAGATATTTGGCTACACTGTAAAAATATAAAGAAATCCTAAAACCCAAGTAGACAAATGAATCTGATCAAAGTCCGCTTCAGGCCCTATTCTGGCAGTAGATGCACATACCCTTAGGAAAGATGCTGCACTCTCAAGAAACTGATAGTGCAGTGTAACTGCTGCTTTCTCAGAAATCTTTACCTGTAGACAATTTACTAACAGATTTTCAGAGCCCCCATTAGGCTTCTTTTGCAGAATCCTTGGACAATGCTTGGAGCTAAAATGAAGCTAAAGTATCTTTTCCTAGATGGTGGCATTAAAATGTCAAATAGTTTTACAACAAGGTCATACATTTTGTGCAAAAGGAGTTGCAGAAACAAAACAACAAGATTGAGGGCAAAGCAAAGCTTAAAGCATCCAGCTGCATCACCAGAGGAAAGCTTGGGATGGGGCAGTTTACAGCAAATATCACGTCAACTTTAGAATTCAAACACTTGACAGAGGAGAAAAGTGGCTCCTGGACAGCGTGAATGTCATCACAAGTTTTGGGGTCAAGTGTTTTCGTTTTCTTTAATTCAGACTAATAAGCTTTCAGAAACATGGATGCGCTTCCACTACTGCTGCTCTGCTGCTTCTGTTTGAACTTCTGTAAGGAATTCTACAATCAGAGTGGTTAACTAACAAACTACTACAGGGCTCAAGGAGTCCTGCAGAAGTAGCTAGATGGATTCCTCTGAACTGCTGAAGCAACTCCAGAGGAAGCTTAAATGATGAATATGTAGAGATGACAGTATAGGTAATGAGAACATCTACAACAGAATTATGAAAGGACTGTCATTTTCCCTGTGTTTGTACAGTGCCTATAATCAAGGGACCTGACCCAGCTGACTTCCTCTAGAAACTACAGCAATACAAATAACAAACAAAAATAATGGGATTAAATCTGAATATGTGGTATAAGCCATCATGCCGCAGGGCATATCCAACCCACCAGCTGCCTGAGGGGAAGGTAGGGAGGGAAAAAATATCCCCATAGACAGGTCATCTCACAGCTGCTGTCCCTGATGTTTCTCGGATCCTTCTCTGAAATGCCTTGTCTGGTACTCTTCACTGTGAGAGACAGGATACTGAACTAGATGGACAAGCAATCTGATCCACCATGGCAATTTCTATGATCCCATAGAGATGCTATGAATAATTCAGATATGCTGCAAAAAATCCCCCACACTTCATGCAAGTTAACTGGTGTCTCCAAGAGAAAAGATCATACAACCTCTTTATAACTGTGTCATTGTCGCTATTTACGTGTATATTTGACAGTTTATGGGTGCCTCCCTGCACAAGCTGTTGAAGTGCAATGTAATTAAAATTATGACTCATTTTTAATAGTTTTAGATGTCACAGAGGGCCCAGTCGCAGAAAGCTTTAACCAGACTCTTTGGTGGGTAGCAATAAAAGAGAACCCTGGCTTTTAGTGAATGTGCATGAAATGTTAATTGTTTCAGTCTCATTCCTACTTGGAAGATGTCCTCATCCTTGCAGAACACACTCTTAGGACTATGCCAGGCTGAAGTGTCAGCAGGAAGAATTGAGAAGGGAAGCACTGGGTGGGGAGAATCCTCTTCAATTTGGGGCTTTCTCTCTGAGACTTAGGTTTGTTCTGAGTGAAGCCTTCTAGGAGCATAGAATCATAGAATAGTTAGGGCTGGAAGGGACCTTAAGATCATCTAGTTCCAACCCCCCTGCCATAAGCAGGGACACCCCACACTAAACCATGTCACCCAAGCATTCATCCAACCTGGCCTTGAACACTGCCAGGGATGGAGCACTCACAACCTCCCTGGGCAACCCATTCCAGCATCTCACCACCCTAACAGGGAAGAATTTCTTCCTTATATCCAACCTAAATGTCTCCTGTTTAAGTTTGAACCCATGAACATGCACCACTTGTCTGTCTCCCAAGGGGGGTACAGATATGCCAGAACAACAGAAAAAGAGTAATGGTTTGGCACTTGGAGCTTCAAGATGTAGTTTCTACTTCTAGCCTTACTACTGACTGCTTGCATAGTTATGGACAAATCACATCATATCCCTGTGCCTGGGTTTCCACTCTGTCCTCTGTTAAGCCTGTGAAGCCTTTGAGAACAAGGATCTCCTGCTCCTGCAGTCTTCTGCAGATTCATACAGAAGCAGAGTGAATACTGCTTTTTTTCCAGTTGTTTTCTGTTGCAATCCAAACTACTAGAAACTGTTCAAATATCTGTAGATATCACCCTGAGCCTGTCACACCTTCAGAGGGACTGCAGTGAAGTTTGCCAAGAGTGAACTAGATTTTTGTTCCCTTCATTTCTTTGAAGGGTGTCTTTGCTATAATCCAAATATCATGCATCTCCTATGGGTTTTTCAGCTCTAAACCATGCAATTGGCTTATGAAAAGAAGATGTGACAATTTACTAAATTATGCCTAAGCACTTCAATACTCCTGAGGAGCTGGACCACTTGGAGTTTGTAATTGGCTTGACCTGATAATGATTTTATGAGTTTTCTCATGTCAGAGTTATTCTTGCAGTCTCCTCTTCTCTTTCATTCCCCACAAACATTCACGTGGCAAGAGGGAGCTGCTTGGTGCCTTTTATGCTCCTCCATGACTTGTTGCATGATATAGTTAATCACATCTTCAAGGTCTTATTAAAATATCTCCCAAAGTACTGGGGAAATGTTTTAACTCCAAACTACTTCTGAAAAATAAAAGCCTGAGACAATTAAAAAAGTTATTCTGGAGCTTGGAGTTTTGAGCAAACAGGAAGAATAACACTGGAGCATTTCTGAACATATGTCCCAAGGTCACACTTCTGAACTAGTTTTGGAGACCTATGTGTAGACAAGGTCAAATTGAGACTTTCCAAAGTAAAAAGTAATGAATACGGTCAAGATTTAATGACTTCAGGACTTTGGTAAGGACCACAAAAAGTACCTCTTGAAAAGCAATAAATAAAGTATAAGAATTAGCTGTAAGAAAATGCACAGGAAAATAAAGGATAAAAAAATTGAAGTGTTTTGTGGCCTTCGTGAATGGACACCTGCAAAGAAGGAATCTGGTCCATATTCAAGGGTACCTTCTAAAGACAAATATTTGCCTATAATATGCAGAGACAAAATCATGTGCACATACAGACCCTCTTTGCTTGTAAGGAGCTGAATTTGATATAAAGTCAGAATGTCAATAAAGAGAATAAGAAAACCTTGTAAAGGCAGTTAATGGAAAATGTCTATGTTGGAATAATGTAATTGGTCCCTGCAGAGTATTACAGGTAGGGCAAAACGTTAGATAGTGACAAAGGAGGAGAAGGAACATACATGGGAATTATCCTTTTTTCTTAAGAGCAAGTCTCAGCCCAGGCAGGAGCGGGGAAGGTTGGTGTGAGGAGTTCTTGCCCCTTCTTGAGAGCAGGGACCAAACTAAGAGTAAAACATTTAAAAGGACTCCTTACTTTTCTCCTGCCTTCAAAAGAGAGCATGTGGAGATGCCATTGCGGGTCAATGGGAATTGCACAGCAAATCCAGGGGTATTGAAGAAGCTCAGATTGTGACCCTGTATCTTTGAGGATGTGAAATAACAGTTCCCACTATGTCAGCCCCTTCAGAGCATTTCTTTCAGTATATTACATCACCAGTCTCTATCTCAATTAAGCTGTTGGATATTTATTGCCATTTTTCTTCTTCAAGACTGAAGGATCTGGTTTTCCTACTGAAGTTTTGATATTGTCACTGACTTCAGATGACTCAGAATCAAGTCACCTATCTAAACTTTCCTAATAAATGTGCACCCTCACAAACCACAAGATGAAAAAAATACCATAGGGGATTGTAAGTAAATGTTCTCAAAAGAAAAGGAGGATGGCTTACATTCAGAGATGACCTTAGTGAGCCTTTGTCTGCTTGGGTATGCAACACGTCAGTAGCATATATTCAAGACAGATGAAGAGCTTAGGAAGTATAGAAACATAGATTCAGATGTGTCAGCTAGTATGCACAAAACCAGCTGCTTAAAAATAATGTTTAGGGTTTGTCTTTATGCAATGACAGGAAAGGAATTCAGAGTCAAAGTTGCTTGAGCATTTAGCCACATGTGCTATTTTACTCCAAAGTACACTTTACTCTGATCCTTAATTCTTCTGATGCCTTTTTGAACTACAAAATCATCCATACAGATCTCTACACACTACCTACCAATAACAAATAGATTTGCTGAGCCTGCCATTTGGGCTGGCCTGCATATAACATCCAAAAAACCCTCAGGACAAATTCAACAGGAAACTGAAACCCTAGCATGAAAAATACTTGTGTTATTTTTAATATTACCCACTTCCTCCAGCCACACAGTACTGATGACTCTATCTGAAGTGGTACGAGTCTGTCAAACACAACCCTCCATAACCATCACACCAATCTGTGCAATGCAGGGGATGAGGTATAGGCAGGTGCCACTGCCTGGACTTCAAGCTCTTTGGGGATGTATCTTCTGCTGGGGCTTGTGAGAGACTGAACATACTGTCAGCAGTTAAATAATATATCTGTATCATCACCATATAAAAAATACAGCCAAAAATCTGTTCACATGGTTATTGTTGCTTTAATTGTCATTTGGAGGCTCCTAACCACTTTCTCTCTAGCTGAGAATAAAACTGAACCTTTCTTATAGCTCTGTGCCTCTGTTTCCCTCTCTTACTTCAAGTATACAGCTACTTGGACTGCACACTCATCAGAAGAGAGACTGGATTTGATGTTTGGTGCTTCCAAGAGAGGGAGTCTCTCAGGTGGAACCTTGTTAAATCCACTAATAAAACAGTTGCTTGTCAAAATGCAGTTGGGGGAGAGTGACTTTCTGGAAGCTAAAGAGGACCTTTGAAGGTTAGCTATATTGCAGCTATGAGAAAACAATGTGAACCAATAGAAAGTAGACTGCAGGACAGCTCCTTCTGAGTGCATTCAAAATTGACCCATTGGGATGGAACCTGGTCTCACCTGGATTTTTAATTGCTAGCTAATAAAAAGAAATAATCATATACATTTATTGTAGCTCATGTCAAGATTGTAAGTTACAGGTGTTCTGATCTTTCTGCTTTCATAAGTTGGTTCAATATTTAGCATATGCTGGTAGCACTTTTTCCTAAGTCAATGGACTAAAAATCAACTCTTTTCTATGGAACATCACAGGCTGACATGGAGGAGCTTGCTGCAGTATTCCAGGCTAGACAGCTACTTTTGTCTCTTTCCCTGTTTCTTGTTTAAAGAAACAGCAAAAAGAAAAGGGGAAAAAGAACCGCATGAAACAAAAAAGTAGATAAATGGAAAAGGAAATCTTAATAAGGTTCTTTTTTCTTTTACTATTTTTTTGGAGACTGCTGTATCAAATTAAAGTCATACATAGGTTTCAAAGAAAATCGTATGTCGGTGGAATGGTGAGCCCACCTGACAACGCATGCTAACAGAATTGTAAATGTAAAGGGTAATGCTTGTCACTTCCTGACAGCTCTAAATGGCCTTTTAGTTCAGTACGCAGAGCTGTCATAAAAAAACATAAAAATGCATATGCAGACAGCTGAAACTGCAATGCACATCATTATCTGCAAATGGTATAAGTATCCTGAACAAAGGGCCTTCCAGTTTAAGGACAAGCATAAGACATTTTTCTGCCTCTAGCCTTAAAACAAAGTGCTGTCAAGAAAACAAGATTCTCAGTGCCAGAACTGAGGATTTTCTGTCAATCAGCAAGGTGCTACATTTGTACATATTTTTCTGACCCCAAATATGAGAAGAGCATCCTTAACAGATGTGTATTTAACTTCTGGCAGGTACATCTGTTTCTTCTGGGGTTTTTATTTTTTATGTCTTTTTTTTTTTTTAATCCCCCTCAAACACACTGCAGAGCAGAACAGTTTTGTTGTGTACTTATTAGTTCCTTCTATCCTAGGTTTTTCTCCTTACTTGTTTGAAGTATCCTCATGGTGGCTTCACCATTATTGTGCCAAGATACTGGAGAACTTTAAGGACTAGTGTTGAGCCTATAAGGGAGCCATACAAAAAAGGTGAACTCCAATCTGGTGATGTCCGGAACTACTGTGCTAGTCTGCTTGATTGTGGCTTAAACATTTTCTTTTCAGTGAACTATTAAAACACACATAAAAGCAATTAGGGCTCAGCAAAAGCATTAACATACACAGGCAGCTCTAAGAATAAACCTGTCCCCTGTGAAGTGTTAGCGACCACAGGAAACATGGCATGCAGTCTCTATGCAGTGGCTACTCACTGACTGCTTGACTCTGACTTAGGCACTCCTATACTACCATATGCACTACCATACTCAATGACAGCTCTCCAGATGAAGACTGGGGTATGACAGGCTGGGAAGAAGAACCTAGGGTTCATGGTGAACACTCTGCCCTGAGGACAAACTGGCACAAGCAAGCTTCTACCCCAAGCCTTAGAGTTCACCACACAAATGCATAAGGGAACAGTAAAACAGCAGTTTGTTATCTTTCCTTTTTTAATTCCCTAACCTCTAATTCAAATATCATCTACACTGACCCCACTCAAGTATCCACTGCACTGCACAGACCCACAACTTTGACCTTCAATAGCAGCCAAACCATTCCTTCTCAGCAAATAACCTGCACAAATATTCATTCACCAATGTAATCAATAGACCAAGGATGAAACATGAATAAACAGCAAGTACTTGAAAAACAAACCCCAATTTTGCTAGCTGATAGACATCTAAAAGGTGTCTCTCTAGACCCTCACCTTGGCCTCAGTTTCAGTTACATACAGATACCTCCATGCTCATTAAATTACATAAACCCCCTTTTTCTGCAGATTGGCATCTCCTCAAGAACTTCAGTCTTTACTTACATTGCTTTTCATGGTACTCTCCCAGTCTTGGGTTCAGGCAGCACTTTAGCATCTCTACATGCAGCAAAGAGTAACTATTCTGGCCTTCAACACAACTTACAGTAGAGGACCTGGTGTGCATAACAGATCTTTGATGTATTTTCTCACAATCTTGAATTATCTACCAAATGTCTCATTTCAATCCTCTCTGCTTGCAGCATAAAGTATGGGAATATGAATCAAAGATATTTTGGTTTTTAAAACTTCTGAGATCATGGAGGCAAAATATCTCAGTCCACAAGAAAAGTAAGGGAATAAATGTCACACATAAAAAATTCTCTATTCATCTCATGGCTTATATTTACAAAGTGCTGTGTTTGAATCTGTAAATTTTCCAGTGTGAAATTGCCCTGAACAGTTGCTTAATGGCATCTTAATTTTCCTTTAATTAATCACCTTTAGAATTTCTAGCTGTTTCTCCATTAAAATTCACATTTATCACATGTATAATCTTCATTCCTTTCTTCCAAAATTGCCCAAAGAAGCCATCAAACAATAAGGCTGAAATCCTAAAAATTCATTCCTTTTGTATCTGCAGTAAAGCTGATATGGGAATACACAGTCATCTTGGAAAAATACAGGTTTTGGTTGAGATCTTAAGAGATCTCTAGTAATTCTGGCTGCCTCTCCCTTCTTGGTGCTGTTTGAGACATCTGAGGACATCTAAATCTGAAGTTTTGCTCCTGTCTCAATAAGTGATTTTAATCCAAGCTCAAGAAAAATAACATCTTAATGCTCACTCAACAGTCTTGCTTCCGAAGCTGCCTCTACAGACACATAAATAACTGAAAACAGCTCTGCAGTACGTCCTCCCCAGAGCCAACGCTTGCACATGCGCTTACCAAAAAAAAAAGGAGCCTTGCAGACTATGTGTAAAAGCCCCATCTGGTGATGCCTGACATAACAGTATGTTTCCACCTAATTACAGTACACTTAAAAAATACACTGTGCATTATTGACACAAAACCAAGTGAATATATGTCTGTCTGCTAATAAATTATGCTGGACAGAACAGAAAGGTTTTCAACCCCAATTGAGTGAGTTGGTGAACCAGACTTCCTACAGGGATAGGAGAAATGAACAGCCAAATTAGATAAAGGATGGACGTTGGTACATTCGTGAGAGGTGTACGACATGTCAGTCTCAAGACTGAAGTGACCTACACCACTACAAAACAAGCAGAGACTAGGCAAAAGTGTAATTGATTTCCTTGCATGTCTGGCCTTAATGACACATGTCCTGACATAACTGATGATTCATCTAACAATTCTTTTTTGAGCATGGCTTTTGCATTGCCATGTTTAAAAAGTGATGCTGTCAAATGCAGCAGTGAAAATCCTGGGCTAATACTAACAGCTGAACTACACTAGCCAAAATATAACAATATTTTAACCACAGTGATATAGAGCAGGATTTGAACACGCATCTTCCAGACAAAAGCCCTATATCCCATAACCATGACCTATGCCAACCAGGCCTCCCTCTCAATCTGTTCCCTTTAAATTTACAAGGAAGGAAATAACAAGAAAGAAGGACATACTTTTATTACATTTTTTCAAATAAAATGTCTGTGCTTTCTCTGGATGGTTCCAGCCCGATTTATACAAGGTGAATTTGACCTTCAAGAGGCAGAACATCTGGGAATGACAATTAAAGCCATCTGCACCCAAGGCAAGCAGGTTGCTCGCTATCCACTCTGTTCTGTCGCCTTCAGAACATGGTGGGGGGGTGGAGGGGGGATCTCAAGACAGCCATCCCTTTTTTATTGACTGTCTCCTGTGCTTTTAGAGATGTGAAAATACACAGAGCCTGGCTGCACTGCCTCCCAAGGAGGCTCACCAAAGATGGCATGAATACCCCAGCAGTGCACTTGAATAGTCGTGATTCAGGCTCTATGGGGATAATATTACCCAGATCCAGGGGTTTTTTTCAGATTTAAGCTAGCCTCTATACATCTCACCTGCCATGACTTGGCCTGTCTGAGTTTAAGCATCTCTTTTATGTGGCTGAGTAGCTTGTGCATTTTTTTTACTGGTCATCAGAGTCCAACAGGAGTCAAAGAAAAGGTCATCAAACCCTCTGTTCCTGAAGGTATTGCTTTAAGATCCAGCTCTATTTGGGAAGGATTAAGATGTTGAAGATAGTTTGAAACACTGGTAAAAATCCAAACCATCATTCTTTGAAGGATTTCAGTGCAACTGAATGTTCCCTAGAGCTTGTAAATCTTCAGATGTTTGCTGCAATAGGGTAACTTATAAGCCCCTAAAACTCAGGTTTGATTTTTGTTGTTGTTGTTTAACTCCAATATTTTTAAGGTCTATCTAACTCAAATATTTTTAAGGTCTATCATGCTGATTACCACTATTCCATTTTTTAGCTTGTACTCTCCTCCTTGCCTGTACTATCTGATTTCTCATTTCATACTTTGCTGGTGACCTCTTTAGGACAGGAGGGTTTAGCTAGCAGAGTGGAATTTTGGTATCTGGCCTGAGATGCTAAAGCAACGCACGTGATAAAAGTACTTAAGGCTCTGTGTCACATAGATATTTGCACAGAAGGATCATATTCACTTTTGGACATGCAGTATAGTGTTAATGACTCACTTGGATAGCCAGACCGGTTGGAATTTCAAAAGCAAAGGAAAAATACAAAGCCAGAGGATGGGGAAAAAACCCAACTAACCCAGAACTGGAAACTTTTCTGTGCTATTTGAAGTATTATTATTTTCATTTTCTCTTTGTATCATTTTTTTCAGCCTACTTAAGAGCTCCCTGTGTGCCACCTATCGGCCCAAGCCATGCTCAGTTCTTCTTCAGACAAAAAACAGTGGTGGAAGAGTTGTGCAGGGCCAGAAAACAGGAGGTGGGAGGCCAGAGATTGTGTCCAGCACAGCTGGTCAGAAAACAGGGAAAGGAAGTGTATTTTTCTAGGGAGATGGAGCCAACTACAGCCCAAAAAGCAGTCACACCCCCTGTTTCAAACTACGGGTGTGACTCAGATCAATCAGCAACATGAAATTACACCAGCAGAAAGATATGTCAGAAAATATTCCACACCATGGATGACATATTCAGTTATTGTGCCTTTGGAGGTTTAACCCTGCCCTCTTTGGGTGAGAAACCAGACACTTGGAGAATTAACCGAGATATACTGACAGGTCTAGGTTCCACAACAATTCCCTTGTATACATCCCATAAATACCTTTTTTTCCAGTGTCAGTCATACATTCATTGTCTACCACAATAATTTTTTTGCTAAGATCCCATTCCCATAATGGGAAGAGAAAAAAAATGAGTGACACCTCAAACAATATTTGATAGTCTAACAACAATTTCTAACTTCAAAGACTATCTACATAAAAGTTGAAGACTTTTGCTACAAACCCAAGCCATTGGGAAATCATTTTCCATCTGACATCAATTCCCCAGCTACCAGAATGAAGCCTTTAACTAAAAGTGTAACTTTTACTAGAGGTTCTTTAACATTCTAATCTATGCTGTGTGAAAGTATGTGCATAGCCAGGTTATATTGTGTCAGAATTCAAGAATGAGGTGTAAAAGAGACCCCCACAAATCAAGGAGAGGGATGGCCTTCATGGCCAGCTGATAAGCACTCATTTACATGACTGAGTTACAGTGGTTGAACAGATAGGAAATAGGAATATTTGACTGATTAACTCCAAATATTTATGAATATAAAACCATGAGAGGTGCAACCAAGAACATTCCCAACCCCCAAAATTATTGTCCTAAAGGAAGGAAATAAATTTTTCAGAGCCCAGTCATTACAGCAAATCATTCCTAATGTACTGAACCACTGGAGGAATCAATGGATGCAGGTCTACAAATCATGTATTCAAGACTTGGTGCTGGCAAGCAAAGATCTGTAAGGTTTGATGATGGGCCATTTTCCCTTCCCAGAAACACTGGCTAAACCCCACAAAGTCTTCTGTAACACTCCTGTTTTTTAAACCCTGCTTTCATTTCTAGCTGAAGAGGAGACAGCATGTCTAAGACATCAAGTTGTGACCTTGCAGTGTATTAAATGGGTGAGCATGTTAAAAGGCTTGTAAATGTACCTGGACCTTTTTTTCTCACCATCTGTTTCATACTTGTATCTTGATAGATAGTTCAGCTTATTACCCACCACTAACGTCATCTCTTTGCTGAAGTCTTGTTATTTGAAATATGGGGTCTCTCCTTTGTATAGCTGTGACTAAGTACATTGGAACTAACTTAAATTTGTTTTAAATACATTAAATTGGTAACATGCAGTGTTTCTGCATACCAGTTCTAAGTTACATAGTAAAAGCTTAAATGATTAAACCAATTTAATGTATGAACCAGGCACTCTGTATGGCAGAGAACAGGTTTTCCAGTGAAATGTTCGCCTGGTATTTAGCATTGTGCAGAGGTATGCAGATGCTTTTGCCAGGCGAAAGTGAAATAATTGATACAGCTAAAAATGACCTTGATCTTAAAGTCATTACCTCATTCCTTGAAATATCTGAAAATACAATGACAGAAGCAAGGGCCTGAGTGACTACAGTGACTTTTAGTTTGTCCTGAGTATCAGTGTGACATGGGTACATGCCAACAATAAATCATTTCCCTGGAACACACGACTGTAAAAAGTTGGGGTCATGTTTCCAAGCTGGCTTTTCTTTTTTCTTTTTTTCATGTCTGTTGGTTCTGTGTCTCTGCAGACTTTACATGACGTCCTCCTGTCTGCCTACATCTATTTTATAGATTAATGGTACCTGTAACTACTCAGCTGAAAGGTAAAATAATAGCAAGGGTGATGAAACCACATGCTCCATGACATAGGAGGTTGACTCATGGGGTCAGGAATGAGTTCCTGCCTTTCACCACTGGCAGAGTGTTGTACTGCTACCAAAGCACTATGCATGGCAAAGCTGCAGCAACACACACCTGGAGATGTGCAGAAGTCCAAGAGGTCCTTGTGTTTGCTTCTCAGGGAGAAGGGTAGATTTCCCCAAGCTACCATGGGACCAGTTATATCACACTAGAGCAGGTCTCTGGGGCTTTTCATGCCAAACTGATCCAGAGTCCAGCAAAGGCGAACAGAACCTTTCTGGTTACCATATTTTCATCTGGGTTGCCAAGGTCACTTGTACCTGTTGGAGATGCATGAAAGGAGTGGCTGGCAGGACCAGATTCCCTCCTACAGCTCCCACCAGGAGTAATGCCACCCTTTCCAAGGGGGCAAGTCAGTTTTTGCAGCATCTGGTCTTGCCTGGGATACTGAGAATGACAGCTTTTGCCTTATTGGTGTTACAAAACAACAGTTTCCCACCCAAAGCATGGGATCATGGTCACGCCAACAAACCATACTAGTTAAAAGACTTTCTACCTTTTCTCTTGAATAAGAGCATGCACAGAGGAGTTGCAAGGACATGGACCCAAAGAAAGGAGGGAAAGCATTTTGAATACAGCAAACTAAAATTTGTGCAACAAACATAACTGCAACCAAATACCACATACCAACTGTTAAAAGACTCAATTCATGCAGCAAAATGTCACACAAGCAGTTTTGATGCAGCCAGCTGTCACAGACAAAGCACTCTACATCTAAAGGTGATAGGTTACAAGAGGAGCTCATGGCTCAGGAGGAACCTGAAAATCACACCGATGACACTACATTTGAGAGGAGCTTCTACAAAAACAGTGCAAGAACCAGAGCTGCAATTGTGTAATAAACACACATGCTGTGGTCTTAAGGAGTGGAAGCTGGGAAGCTCCTGTGGTGTTGGTGGAATTGGTGGAATTTCTCCACCTGCAAGACAGCCCGTGGCTCTGGAAGCAATGTGCTCTATTGGCACACTGTGGTTTCGTCTTTTCATCCCTGACCTTTCCATGTCTACCTTTTCTGTGGTCTGTCAGACCTAACACTGAGAAGGAAGGTATCTGCAACAGTGGAAATGTAAAGTTTTGAGAGCTATCATTCCCCACTGATACAGAAAAGTATTTTCCTAAACTTAACCATTAAACACACATCAAGGTGTTAGAAACACGTGTGTTACAAAAGGTGGTGTTGGCAGGATACCTATATCCTGTATATTCTATGCAGCCAAACTTGATTTCTCTTAAACCCTGCCTGGATTCATTTTCATTTAATTTTATGTAAACAACATCTCTAACGGTGGCAGTGGGACCTCACTGAATAACCAGAGGTTGTTCCCCAAATCAAACACAGTCCAGATCTTTCAGCTCAAACTGAGGATTGAGGGCAGATCTGGATTTACTCACAGAATTCAATCTGGAATCCAATTTTCTAATCAATTCTTCATTGTTTAAATCAATGCTGCTGATATAATGCATCAGAGAACCTATCCCCTTGATAGAGGATTTTTAAAAGCTGTATTTTATGGCTATGTCATCACCGTGCATTTGTGGATTTAAAACATTTGTGAAATAGGATTTTCTGGTGAAATCTTGTGTGGTCCATTAGGCATACAATACACAGCAGAGCAAATACTTGATTATGCTTGCACACTTTTTTCTGTTTCTGGTAATATTCCAAATGAATGCAGCTTTGCCACATGGTTATCTGTTCCTAAGATACCTTCTGAAGTGTGTAACTTTACTGGTTTTCCTTGCAGTTGATAAGTTACCTGGAACCACATTAGCTTAGAGCTGGCCCCTGCAGATATTTCTTATTTGCCCATGATACTACCAAGCAAATTTCCCAGGAATTCCATTCAAAAGCCTTAAATATAAGCATATACATAAGCTTTTTCAGCACTGCCATATGTATATTTTGTTTGCTTGTTTGCTGTATACAAAGCACATGTGGAATCTGTAAGCATAACAAACAGAACCATTAACTGAAAAATTAATTATGCTCATGCAAATTGTGAACTTGCACTATAAGTCTTATTAGAACTCAGCACGCTGTCTTCAGTATTTAATACTTCTCTTCAAATGTCATGAATCCAGCATTCAAGTAAGAGAATCCAACAGTTCTTAGCTGGCAGAAAAATGTCATTTTCCAAAAAATATGACTAAATAAAATGAGGATGTCCAAAGTACATGCATAAAGTGATACATACTCTTGTAGAGCATGCTACATTACAAGGCAGAGCTCCTTAGCATATGGAATTGTACCCAAAAAATATTCTACAGGGTATCAACTACAATATATACAACTTCATGTAAAAAAAACCCACTTTTTAAGAGATATACTAGAAAAATAGCAGTAACACTTCACAGACAGAAATATCTCTACTTCTGGAGTGAGTCTCCCAAAGTTTTCTTCCCAAGTTGACCTACACATTGCCTCATGGATTTGCCACATTCTTTCTTAGCAAACTTTTTACCTGCCTAATGTATCGGACAAGGCAGTGTCTTGAAAGTTGGGAATGAAAACAAAACAAAACCCTAATGCAGTTTCTCAGGACACATGGAAGTCCATATTTGAAGCAGCTAGTGAATCTACCAAAAGCCAACCCACATAAGTAATGGCTCATCACAAAAGGACCAAAAAGACCAGAAGCTTAGCATGTCATAAGAATGGAGCAGGAAACAAACCAGTGCTACAAATGCAAAGGAGGATCTCTACACAGAACACTAGCTTGTACTGCTGTTTTCACAAACATAAATGTATTCAGCATTATCTAGTCTTAAATGTATATCACACTGTCTTCAGACATGGTATTCCATCCCAAGAACTCCAATAGAACACTAAAAAAACCATATTTTCTTAACATCTATCATATGGAGACATACGGTAGCTCCCAAAGCACAGAAGAAAACATGGAGCAATTCAGCACAAGAAACAAATATAAATAATGTAGTGTCTGGAAATTATGGGCACGAAAAAAGGAAACAAGATTCCAACTTTCAGAGTTAAATTCACCTAACACAGTCACTTGGATAATGGGGAAATACTAACACAAGCATTCTCAAAATTCAAAATGAAAATTTGTCTTTAAAATAATATTCTTGACTGCTTCTTCTTAGTTTTCCCCATAAAATGACAACTGTAATTAAACACAGTCCCTTACCCACACCAAAATAATGCTTGGCTGAGCTCTGGTTTTGGTGCAAAGATTTCTCTGTTGAGACAGCTTGTTCATGTCCTCATCAGAGTTTTGGAACCATTTTCTGGCTTTACTACACATTCGCTGTCTCACCATCAGTAAATCACAATCTGTACACCACAAATTAACATCTGCAAAACTGGGAAAGTCATTCCTATTTTAAAAAGTTGTGAAACTCAGCGAGTTAAACCACTAATTATTTTGCTTAAAGTTATTGGAATTAAAGTTGTTTACAGAACATGTGATTTTTGTAATCAGTAGTAGGTCTCAACTACTAAGCTATCATCTCAAGTATTTTAGTCCAATCTGAGCTAAGCAAAGTGAATGTAGCAGAAAGTTCTAACAGGTTTCTATGGGAATGGAAAGAAGATTTTGCACTCAAAAGAAAGGACGTCCAAATCCTCATTTGCCCTTACTCCATAACAAACCCCACCCAGGTTCTACATCTTCCAAAGAACACCCTGCCCATATAATGCAACCATCTAGTAAAAGATTGTATCATAACTCTGGCAATGTAAAGACAGACAAAAGTTTAAGACTAACATCAGAATTACCTGGATTTACTGACACTGATAGGTTTACATCCCCAGGGGATAGGTTGTATCATTAACAGAGAAGGTGAGGAAGGTAAAACAGAGACAATTACTCAGTACTTCATAATAACATGAACTAGAATTCCCTGAAGCACCTGTGCTTGCCTCATGTAACTCATAGGTCAGTGCCTGGGATTGAAAGATACACATACTTTCTTCTGCTCTCCTTGGAAAAGTCTGTGTTACCGCAGACACGCAGAAGGAAGCAGTCAATTGCCACCCTGAGTACTGGTACAGAGGGCACTCGAGCATGAAGTCAGGGTGTCCCTTGCACACAGTGTCTCATCAGAAGTGGGAAATCCACCCAGAACCTGTCTGTTGCCTCCAAACAAGTTCAGTTTCCTGATGTGAACAGAAAGTCGATCAGAAGTCAGAGACCTAAAGCATATAAATTACCTCAAAGAGACTTATCTCTCTAGGATGCCACTATGATTAACAAATAGGGATAAACTCCTCTGTGGGCAGTTTTTAGAGCAGGGATCTTACTGAGGTGCTCTGAATGATCTTGGAGAGCTCTTCTCTATCATTTGTAGGGATAGCAGTACCCTGACATGCAGCATAACCTGGAATCTTCTTGAAAAGAAAACAACAAGAACATCAAACCAAACCTGCTTGATTTTCATGCTGATGTCCCCTGGGCATTTGTGGAACAGGGTGGGTTGAGGGGCAGTCTTGTGATGACTGCAGGTTCCTTACCAAGCCCAGTTGAGTCATAATCTTCAATGAGGACAAAAAGCCTTTTTCCTTTTAGTCTTCAGACATGTGCAGGTCCTGGCATCTATGCGGGCTCACAATAGATGACCTATCTTATTCATGCCGCAAAAGATCTGGAACCTGACACTTCTCTTGGGCACTCAGTCCTACCCGGCTGGATTTGTCTCTGACACTCTCCTTTCAAGACAAGTGTCAGCAGGTGATGAACTTTGTATTCTTTCACTCCTGCAGCTTCAGAGGCTGGATCTCTGTTTCTTCAGAATTTATGAATGGTAAATGTCAAGCCCTTTGTTTTTTTCAGACCTATACTTCTGGTGTCAGAACATAATGGAAAGAGGAACAATACTTTTCTTTCCTCTATCCTTTATTTTGCAAGTTCTTACACTGAAGAAAGAGAGCTGCATTTATTGGTGTACAGTAAGCAAAAATAATAATATGCAGCAGGGAAGACACCAACATCCTCCTAGCCTTGCCCACTGAGCTGTGCACATTGGTGCACCTGACAATTACATGTGTGATAATGTAACCGCACACCTTGCAGGGATTGATTGTATTAAATGACTATTGCTAACTTTTACTGTGATTTTAGTGTTTTGGTTAATTAGTTCCACCTCATGAGGCAAAGGTCTCATAATTATACTTTACAGGATGTTCATTAGCTGAGCAGATTGCTTTCTCAGTTCAGGGCATCTCTAGCAAGGGCTCTGCGGTCATTGTATAAAGATTACAGCAACGGAAGGGATGATGACAATTGTACTGTAGGCCTGGCCCCTCAGTGAACTAAGAGTTCAAACCGGTCTAACATGACTGGACAAAGCTGAGATTTAGAACAGTCTTGGCTAAAGCAAAGCAAATTATTTAACATGAATAGTTTACCCCTCCTGCCTTTTCCTGAATCATTCACATCTTGTCTGTGAATTGACTCTGATAACTTCGTGCATACGTATTTCAAATAGAGGGGCCTGTGAACCATTTACTTTGACTCTGCTTTTGTGGACTCTGCCTTTGATTACTCCTTGCACAGTCCCAGTTGAAGAGTACTCAACTCCAAAGACACACCTACTGCTCAGTCATTTCAAAGTCTAAGGAAAAACCCAAACCTGATCATCACAGGCTTTCAACAGAGCATAAGCACATCCTTAAAGACTTGACTGATTCTGGATCACCTCATTACTGAAGTTATACATTAAAGGTTTTTCCTTCCCTGATGAATTATTCACAGTGTGAACTACTACATGTGAGCACCCAGTATGCCAGAGCTATGTCTCACTTCCCTTTGGGTACCCCAAGTTCTACCCTCCCACAGGCCAGTCAGGACAAAAGCCAGCCCAAAACACCAACTCTCTTCTCATGCAACAAGCAGCTCTTTTGTTCTCCCAGCTGCTGTGAAGCAAACACAAAAACACCTCATTTGCACGGAAGCTTGTTGGAAGAACAGCAAGAACAGCAATTTGATCAGATCACTTATTCTTTTGAGGTAGCACTTCTCTGGCATGCCTACTGCTGCTCAAAGCTGTTGCCATGTAGTCAATTCATACGCAATTTCTTTTTTAAACTAAGAGGCTGAGGACATCATAACTGACCATAGCCAACAGAGCTTGTAATTTTCCTGGAGACAATCACACACCACTATCCCTAGATGAGGGCACCATGGTGGTAGAAATGGTATCCCTTTTCCAAGCTCTCCTTAATACACTCTCCTAATAAAGAGTGATTTCTCAGGAAGTACTGTACCTATTATCCACATGTTAATGCCAGCTTAGGTTTCATTATGACTAATGTCATTATAGTGAATTCCAAATGAATTATTCATGATTGGCTCCTTCTCTTAATGCTTTTGGCATTTGACATGTTTTCCACATTGCCTACAAAATGTCTGTGGTAGGAAAATGCTCATAGGTGTCCTTGGCAGCTAGAGGCTGAAAATACAACTGTTTTGCTTTGTATACAGTGAGGAAAGCTTAACATTTATTTTCAGGAGAGAAAGTCTTTTGCTTCCTCCAACCTGTCTCTTTAAAGTCAGTGTAAGATAGAGTGGATGGAAGTCTAATGCACCTGCCTTGGTTCTTCAAGTGAGATACGTGGTCTTATGTAAAAATAAATAAAAGCAAATACCATATTTATTATTCGGCATGACAAACTGGGTTTTTGTGAAACACCCACTGCCAAAGAAAACGTCTCATGTTCCCTAACACCCTCCCCACCCCAAAACAAAAATAAAATCCAATACTCCTGAAAGCAATTTCATTTCTCTGGGTCCCAGACTAAAATTTTGGAAGCAAGGAAAAGAATCACATATTTCCTTATCCCTTTTTTCAGCCTATGGTTAGCTTTTTTAAATAAGGAAACCCTTGGGAAACAGACATGCTATGAGGTAAATGGAACCTGACTTTAGTTGAGACCTGACTTTAGTTGGGACTTGAAGGACTCCATGTCACTGCATGGCCACTAGAGCAGAGATAATGACTGCTGTCACTTGCTTTTAGCACAGCACACCATATTTTTCCAGCTGTGGTTCACACACTACTGTTGAAGGCTTTTATCAGGAAGGCAGACATCTTCCAGCCTCATATACAACATCCTCCAGTTTTCTCTCCCCAGAGGAGTGAGCTTAGAGGAGCCAGCAGAGCCCAAGGTACCTGGCAGTTGCAGACTCACAGATTCACAGATTTTTTATATGATAAAAGGATTTTTTTTAAAAATTTCTTTTTTTTTTTTTTTTTTTTTTTTTTTTAAAAAAAAAAAATTATTTTTTTTTCATTTTGCTTCTCCTTTTCCTTCTCCTTTTACCTTATCTTTTTCATTCTCCTTTTCCAATAT